>JAJGRW010003921.1:0-44689 GCA_025461045.1 Carex parvula | reverse complement strand
GTAAATTGAAAATTCATATTATTGAGAAATCCGTGAGTTTTTATCTTATAGCGAGCGGTCCGGAAATTTAGTATAAAAACTTTTTTTTTTCATTTTACTGTATTAGGAACAGGAAAAAAAAAAAAGTACTCTGTCTGTTTCTTGCGTTCTGTGTACACTGAAATGCACTCATGCATGCATAGTGAGTCAAAACTCATCAAAAGACATAGTCTAGCTATCTAAGTGCACTCAAGCAACAAAATATATAATAAAGTTAACGAAACAAAGTTACAATATCCAAGAACTAGCATTTGATCTAGTGGCAAAGACACTTGTTCTCTAAGTGAGAGCACTTAGAGCTTATGGGTTTGAAATCCAAATAAAGAAAATTATATGTTGTAATGACAAGAGTATGGATTTGAAAGGCATAGACCTCCATCTCTTTCTCAAATTTTTTTTTTTTTACAATATCCATATATATTTGATATATAGAAAGTTAATAACTAAAATACTTGCAATTGTCAACTCTAAGTCATATAAAAAATAAGGCACACATGACTGAAGCTTCCTAACTAATTTAGGAACCTAATTAAATATCTCGGTTTCCTAGCAATAGAGAATTATAATACATTTGTAAGGCTATGTATGTCTAGTTGAGCAGCCAGGTACAAAACATAAAGAATGTATTTGCACCAAAAGAACTACTTTTGTTGTTTTAGTTTATTAACAAATTTTTCAATCCACTCTATGATCGAGCTGTAACTGTCAACTATAGTCAAATTAAAATTAGTTGGCTTTTGATTAATTTCATGGACATGACGTCATTTGACAATAAGAAACTTATCAACCCACATCAGATGAAATATATATCCATGCTTCTCTGTTTCATTTAACCATGATATTCTCTAAGGGCATTCAAATAATTAGTATAAAAAGTAGCAGCTCAATGAAACTAAACCTTATTCAAATGAACTTTGGAGGAGTATGTCGTCCTATTCCTTTCATACACGAGCAAAAGTTATCGAGTCAAACAAATGTGACATATATATCTATGAAGACCCCGAGTTTGCACCCCACATTTCCACATCTTCATGAGATGTAGAATATATTTGTATGTAGTTCATACTTATCATAAGTAGAATTGACATACAATAAAGTTCATACTTATCATAAGTTATGTGTATTTGTGGTGCGATCTTAATCAGCTCGAGTCTAGAATGAGCCAATCAATTGGTCAGTGTTGAGCGATTTTTATAAGCTACACCTCTCCTCTCCACAAAAAAAAAAAGAACCACAAGTTCGGAATTGGATCAGATGAAAAAATCTCTTATGAATATTAATAGTTGGTGGGCTTGACCTCCAACCTTTACTAAAAAAAGTTGTTAATAAATTTTCAAGAAAACATTTTTATTCAAAGTTTTCAAACTAATTTTAAGAAGATCTTAAAGAAATAAGAAGCCCTCTAATTAAACTTAAGAGAACAAAACTTGATTATTTTTTATCAAAACATTTTCACTCAAGTGAATTTAGCATACATCCATGTTTTATGATACATTCTCATATTTGATATTGTCTTAGCAAATATTTAGTGGCTAAAATTTAAACTTTTAAGATGTAACAATTTTAACTTTTTTTTCAGAAAAATGTTGTTTTCATCAGTTTACTTACTGGGAAATGAAAATATATTGTATGCACAGAATGCACATATTAATGAAAGATCAATATTTGGACATCAAAGATTTTAGACTAACTAATACGAATCTGAAGCAATTTTTTCTTGTATAAGAGACACTTAATTAACTTGATGCTATTAATATTGGAAATGACTTTTCATCAGAATGTATACTAAAACATGTTCTATATCAAAACTTAGATGTTGCACTAGATTTACTTTATTCACTAATATAGGAAAGATTAAAAATTTGTTTTCAGCGCTGTTCTGAGTAATCTATTATTTATTTTATCTTTAATAAAACTGAGCAACCATTTTTTTTTTTTCGTTTTCTAATTAAGAAGAAAAAAAAGATATTTGAGATTACAAACTTATAGAAATTTTCTGTCTAATGCTAGAATATGGTTTAAATATTAGTCGACTAAACCAATTGTATTATTATACAATTTTAAGTTGGGCAAGAATTGTTCCAGTAAAGTTTTATATTTAGTTCGGTCCAAGCAATTTGAATTAATTAAATTACTACTTGCTAGCATGATAATATGCATAAAAAAGTAATTTAAATTTTAAGAGAGCTTCTTCGTCTGAATTTCTCTTATTTCTTTATCTTTATGTGTTCCTAAAAACAATTTCTTACAGACATCTAATAGAACCTGCTATATATATATGAGATGCATTGTAAATTTGGATGTGTTTCATCAACTCACCATCACTATAACAAAAGAAAATTGTATAGTTACTTATTTCGTTGATATGTAAATTTCTTACTTCACATTTGACATTTAAGTTGTCAAAGAAAAAAGTAAAATATGATCGAGTAAGATGGGACAAGAGGTTGTCATAAATAGAGATTAACTTACTATGCACTTAATTAAGTTGTTAATCTAGAGTAAATTATTTCATCTCTTCACGCAAATTAACTTACTCCACACTCTGTCTGTCATAAATAGATATTCATTTTTCAACACATCTTACTCCTCTAGAAAAATTAATTTAATTAAGTCGTGACTTAAACTGCCAAACAAAATGTCAAATATAAAGAGTAAATAAATGAGCATGCAACTCCTTTATGCTTCCAACCTTCAAAAAAAAAAAAAAGAATGAGCAACTCCTTAAATTTAAGTAACAACTAATTAAACATGATCATATATAGATGAAGCTATATGCTTTGGTGCTTAATAGGGGTGTCCTTAAGTTGGGTTGCATTGAATTATTTTTTCTAAATACTTCAACTTGCTGATTCATCTATAGACTAATGAGAGTTGGTGGCATCAAACCATCTTGATGAACGGGAAAGAAAGTGACATGGTGCAAACTCCAAGTTTTAATTTGTTTTGTTTTAGGTCATTCTCCAAATGGAATCTCCTATAATATAACACGTGTAGCACTCAAAGATGGAGAGAAATCCAAATCTTTTGAAGTCAACTGATCCAAATTATTGACTTTCTTGTTAGTCTATATATTACAGCTGATAAACTTGAATTAAGGTAAATTTGAAAATGTTAACAACAGATAGATGCCAAATAGATAGGCCAGAAAACATGTGCTATCTAAAGTAGATGCCAAATAGATAGGCCAGAAAAAATGTGCTATCTAAAGTTTGACGTCAATGTTTGTGTTCATATTTAGGAAGTGCATATTATGTATGCAAGTGATAAATAAATCAACTTATTGTTGAATTTGGCATTACTTGTATTAGGGTTTAATTTGTTTTGGACTAGAGGCCCGTATCTGAAGGTCTTTTAAGTTGATGCCCAAATTAATCAAATAGGATTCCACCTCATGATTTTATTGCTGCGTTAATATAATTCCGTAATTGTTAAGCAAAATATATATATATAGGATATATAATTATATAGCTTTTCTTCTTCTGCTTAATTGATTTCAGTTTTTCAATCGTATAGTTTAAAGACGATTTAGACACCGCAACCTGTCTAAGGTCATCAGACCATTTTAAACCGTTATAGTAAAATGAAAGAATTAATACAGATAATTAATGAACTGAAAATAAAACCTACAAAAAGGCCATTACCAGTAAAATACCAAATGGATGCATGTTTCTTAATATCAACGTTGAAAACAAGAGTAGAACAAGCTAGCACTATGTTACTCAAATCACCTAAATTTTCTCCCAAACAATAATAATAGAAGTAGTAGCAGCAATAACAATAATATATAACAACAGCAGCAACAACTACTAGTAGGCTGGCGTTGCTTCTGTAAGGCATTTCATGATGTGTCTTTCTGAGTTAATTGTGTTCCAACAATTGCAACTACTTAATAAGAAAAGGATACTTCTCCAAATTAATTCCTTGTGTTTTTAATAAATGTATAATTCGGTATATTATATTGTCTCCTATATATATATGAATGCTTATCTGATTTCTTCTAAATTCGGGTTGGTATTTTTATTTTTTTGGTTTTGTAAGCCCTTAGGCGATTTCATTAAACATCAGAGCAAATTACAAGCATGTTTCAGCGTAAGTATTCTTATTACACAAATATATTATCCTATACACTGAACTACTTGTAGAATCTCTAACTGCTAAAAATTAAAGAGAAGAGGAAAAGTAAAACCAGTAGTTGCTAAATGTTCAGTTCGCGCCAGATTAGCAAGTCAATGGGCCTGTTCATTCTCTTCTCTTAATATGCAAACGTAGCAGTAGAGCGAGTGTGACTACACCGTGTCAACACCGCATAGAAGAATGCGCACCCGAGAGGCACTGAATCAGACCGGACCAAAAACTAAAACAACCGAATCGGACAGTCACCACTTCTGCCGATGAGGCACTGAATCAACCAGACCAGGACAGTCACCACTCAGCCGAAGAGGCACTGAATCAAATCAGACCGGGAGCTGAGTCGACCAGACCAGGACAGTCACCTCACAAGGGGCCACAACGGTGGAAAGAGGCAGAAGGAGAGGAGGGGAGAAAGGAGGAAGAAGAGGGAAAAGAGGAAGAAGGAAACACATCATCATTATCATCATCGACCACAACCACAACAGCACGTACCTTATTCACATATAGTTATATTAGATACTACGGTGGGCGCAGCGAATTTACAACACCCTTAGTCGAACCCGGAGAGTCGAAGCGGATCGAAAAATGGTGATCAGATCCGTTGAACGGAAGCACCTGCAGCTCAGTTGGAGTGAGATGAGATAGACTGGCAAGCGGTGGCTACATCTGTCGGACGGAGCATTGAGTAGCCACAGATTATTCATTCGAGTAGAGTTGAGATGGACCGGGCGGACGAGGGGAGGGGCAGAGGTGACGTGGCTAGGCGGTGAGCGGAGCTTGACGGACGACTCTCAAAACTTGGTCCTTCAAAATTTCCTTAACCTTCTGGTGCGGAGCTTACGAGGGGGGTAATTCGGGTTGGTATTTGGAGTCGACAAAAATCCTGAAGAACGAAAATGCTATACAAATGCGAACTAATTTTCTTCTTCTGAAATTTCAATGTAATGATCAAATATTCATACTTATATGCTATTTATATGCATATCAATCTCTAAGGAGAAAGTATGAAATTAATTCTTGATCTCTAATAAGATTCAAGTGAATTTCTGAGATCACAAGTGGCAAGGTTTTATATATACTCGATATCTTGAGGAGATACAGGCTAGGTAAGACGAACCTATCCAGACTTTGAATTAGCATGTACTGGTTCAGCAATGTATCGACATTAAAGAAAAACAAGAAATGGATATTAACATGCTATAAATTATAAAAGACATCATCGATCATTACCATGCAGATTTCCTCATTTAGTATATATATATAATATATATGATTCATGCTTCTCATGGAGAATGAGATATAAAGAGTTACTATTAATTAATGGAAGTGGAATAAATAAATTCGTACGCATTATAAGAACCATATTTTACTATAGTGGCAAACACAGTGCTTGAAACCCATTACATGAGAATCCCTTGTGAATATTTGAACAATTGATCGAGTAGCTTGACTTCTAATTAACTTTCCCCAAAATATATATATATATATATATATATATATATATATATATATATATATATATATATATATATATAGAGAGAGATAGGCTATGGTGAGTTGTGAAGTAAAACACGTCATATTTTCATTTTGAAAATTCAAACAACTAATCCGAACCGCTCAACATTTTCTAAATATTGAAATGTGCTTGGAAACTAAATTTTACATTTTTTGGAATTTTTTTACTATTTATTAAGCCACATTGAAATCGCTGATCCACTGTGAACAGTAAAAAACAGTAAAATTTTCTGGACCACTGGATCAGCGATTTTCAAAGTGGCTTAATAAATAGTAAAAAAATTCCAAAAATTGTAAAATTTAGTCTCCAAGCACATTTCAATATTTAAAACATGTTGAGCGGTTCGGATCTGTTGTTTGAATTTTCAAAATAAAAATATAAGCGTGAAGTAAAAATGACCTCTTACTTCACAACTCACCATAGCCCAGCTCTATCTATATATATATATATATATATATATATATATATATATATCTCCAGCCCAATCTGCATCTGTATAGTCCCAAATATCCAAGTGTCCATTCTGTAATCAACCTGCGGAATTCTTATATGGACCGTGTATAACTGGATACGGTCCGTACACGAGTAAACATACACATATATATATGCTCACTACTTTCGCATTGAAATCTGCTTTAATGTTGTTTGAGAGTGGACTTCCAGTAATGAAGAGTTATTAAATGAGGTCCAAAGGATTTGACATGAAGTTACCAATACTTGTTTAAATAGCAGATAATTGACAAGTTCATACTGGTCGACAATTTGTCATAGCAGATACCAAATATAACGATTATTTAGTGAATGATATCGGTTCACGGTACGTATGAATTTTTAGATAATTTTCTTGTAGATTTTAGTCCATGATTATTCATGCAAGATTCTAGCTAAAACACAAAATCATATATATCATAATACCAATCTTAAAATCGATCTTTTCTATACCAAAATTGATAATAATTTAGAAGTTAAATCAATATTACCTCATAGTAATTTAAGCATAAGAAATTAAAAAATAACAAAATACAAGTATTTTGACCATATATGTCTTTACAATATATAATTGGCACTATAACACTAAACAAAAACAAATTATGTAAAAAGTTATGAAAACATGAAACAGGAAGATTTGTTGGAAGTTTCACTAAATTGGAGCTTTTTTCACTAAAATTAGTAAATGCTAATTTTTTTTTTTTTTAAACTTGCACTAGTACATCAACGCAAAGCATACACTGCATATATAGTATACATGTTTGCTCAAAATTTCCACTAAATCCTTGTCCAAAGAAAAAAAAATATTGTTCCGAAAATTTGCTCCGAAAATATGGTCAAATTGTACACTGTTTTTTTTATTAAAAACTGTGTATGAATAATTGAATATTGTTGGAGGGCATTTTTGGAAGTTCTGAAGTGTACTTTTGGACGGGTGTATATGAGGTGCTTGAACAATCTTACACGATTTTACTATAATCCGCGTGTGATGAAAGAAATACAAATCTTTCCACGTTATCGATCCGTGCCTTCATGTTATAATGCATCTCTCTCTATTTTTTTCTAAGTCATTTATAAAACATCTCTTCCCTTCCCTGTAGGCTGTACATGGCATTCTTTAAGTCAAGTAAATCTAAGCAGGCAAGGCTAGAGCGAGGGATAAGACAAGAGATGTGATATCTTCAACGAAAAGACATTTTCCGATGACGAAACTTCAAACGGCCATAAAACGGTGCTCGAGTATTCGATTTCAGCAAATGAACATTTTTCGGAAAGCTTGCGAGAAGATGCATGCATTGCTGACCACTATATCATTTTTTAAAATTTAGAATTGTAAAAAAAACAAAGGGAAGAGTCTCAAAACTTGAGTTGAAGTTTACGATTAAGGTTTTCATTTCTATTTTTCATTTTTTTGTCCTTTACCATTCTTCTTGTTAGAAATTGTTCATGTAAATGTATGAAGCCTCAAATCTAGGGTTTTTTTTTTTGTTATATATTCAATTTTTTTAGTTAGATTGTTATTCATGTAACTAATAATAAGTGATGTAATTGTTGTTTATATATTGGTAAATGTAGTGTTGTCGTGTTTATATTTGAAATTTAGTTTAGTGTTTTGGTATTTAGATCTAGGGTTTAATTTGAATTCAGATCTAGAGTTTCATGTGATTTTTTTTTTGTAAGTTCTTGAATTATACAATTTTTTTATTATTAAAAACTATGTAGGATGTGTGCTTTTATACACGGTTTTACTTAAAAACCGTGTATGATAACTGCGAAAAAATCGGTGAAAAAATATAGAAAACCGTGTAGGATTATTGTTTTTGTACACGGTTCGAAAACCATATAAAATTTAGCGACCCTATTGTACACGA
Source organism: Carex parvula (assembly GCA_025461045.1). NCBI lineage: Eukaryota > Viridiplantae > Streptophyta > Magnoliopsida > Poales > Cyperaceae > Carex > Carex parvula. The sequence goes on along the minus strand of JAJGRW010003921.1, from coordinate 36,640 downwards.
CTTCCGTAGACACAGTTCGAAAATCATGTAAAAGTGTATTTTCTGTACTAGTGTCGGTAGCGAACTAGCGAAATTATAAGTCAGTAATACTTCACGATCCAAAGGATTTCATTAATTCATAGTCCATTACACTATTAATAACTCTTTATTTCAACAAAAAAAAATATGATAATTAACATCAGGTAATTAATTCTCTAATCAAAGAGACTAAAGGAGATATCCTTCGGAGTTGCACATCTTCAGTACACTTGAAGGAATACTTGATCCCTGACAAATGAAATTCTACACCATACGAAATTCTACAACAAACAAACCTACCAAACGTTTTTTAATATCACAATTAACATTATATTTTTCCCAACCATAATTTCATTTTTCTTTTTTTGTTTAATTATCACTTCTATTATATGTTACCCATAACCATAAGTACTAGCTTGCTAGCTACTTTCATTAATGCAGGCTACTATATAATTATTTTATTTTTTTTTCTTTTAGTAGCATGCAATAATATGAAATTATCACTTCTATTATATGTCCAGCATCATGCTTGTATCAATCCCAGTTTCCCAAAATGATTAATGTACACATTCCTTTTTAAATAATTCTTGGCGTATTCATTTACTTTGGATGTTAATTGAAAAATGTTGGATTAATCTACTTAAAAAAGAGAAAATGTAATTAATACATGCAATATATATATAGTTATTAACTAGAGATAGATCATTCAGTTTTGTGCGTGCTGAGCTTTATTTATTTGCACCAAAATTTAACCTGTTTATGCATGCTACTGTGTATGATCATGCATGAGCATGTAATTTCACTAACGTCCGAAAACTTTACAAACAGTTTTTAATACCAAAATCATATATAAAGAGTTAAGGGGAAAGAATTTAAACTTCTGAATTTCGCAATAGATATTTCTAACGATTAATTTAACAATCCGACAAAATTAAGAAATGAGGGAATATATATATGAAGAATCAAACATAGTGAAGCTAATTTGTGAAAGTTTAAACTAATTGTCAAATCAGAAACCGTAAGCTATATTTTATTAAGAGACGACAGAGAAAGAGAGCTCCAAAAACGAAGAAACAGATAAGCTCCCCTTGAAACAGAAACATAATTGTACTTCACTAATTAAACATTTATTATTAGTACAATACTACCATAAAACAATGTGATTTCGCCTTTGTTAGGATTCCAAAGCCATCCCACATGAGCCTCATCTCACATTTCTAAAGACACTACATTTTATTATGCGTCAATTTTAATTCAGTAAAAGAGAGTATCCATGAACTCACCATTTCTATTGTCATGAAACTCCTCCAACCCTTCTTCCTTAGTTTCCTCTCCTCCTCGAAACCCTAATACGACGGCCGTCCATGCGCCCATGCGAAGGCGTCGTGCCCTAATTGTCCACCTCCATTTGGCATCAAATTGTGGGGGAGCTGGTTATATATAGGCAGTGCCGAAGGATCAGGAATGTTGCCACCTCCAGCACCCATTAGTTGCTCCGGCCCACCCGCCAGTGGCCCTGGACCAACCCCTCCCGGACCCATTCCTTCCTCTTCCTCTTCTAATGGTAATCTCTCATAAGTTGCATTTGCAAAGGTCGAAGCTATCACCATTACAGGACCCGCTGCTACCAGGGACCCCACAACGCTTCCTCCAACTACTTGTCCTTGACCGCCTGCCAGATACACCGTCAAACCAGTCGACCCTGGCGGTGCTGGGCCCGGCAAAAATGTCCCTGTCAGAGACAAAATTTCAAATCGCCCGTGGAGAGCCACAACGGCACCGGGAGCTGATGGTTGGCGAAGCGCCACATTGGCAACAGTCCCAGCACCACTTAGAACACAAACACCACGCTGACGACGTCTGGAAAACTGAGCAATGGATTCCGCCACGTCTGCACCACCGGCAACCTCCATTACATGGCTCCTAAGAGCATTAGGGCTATCGCGTGTCACAAAAATTGGGGGTTTTGCTTTGTTCTTTGATCCAGGGGGTCGACCACGAGGCCGACGGTTCCCGCCCATCGCTGCACCCTCTGTGGGGTCACCGGTGTTGTCACTGTTTTCCTTTGAGTCATCATCGTCGTTCGGTTCATTTGAGGAATCGGGCTTTTGAGGGGTTTCTAATTGGGTCGGATTATTCTTCATGCCACCACCAGAGGAAGAGCCGGACTCTGAGGCCCCTGCTAAGCCCAAGTGCCCAGCCCACCACCGGTTCGCCAGCTTGACAGTTGTTTGTTTTGTTAGGTCTACCTTCTTCAACTTCTTAATTAGGGGATTTCTAGAAACAATTTTTTTGTGACAGTCTTGGTTTTGAGAAAACAAAAAGGGAACTGGAGAAGAAGTACTTTGTGTGTTTGTGCCACAAGCGAGAGAGCGAGAGCGAGAGCAAGAGAGAGAGATCAGATAAAAAGAGTACCTGAGTAGAAGGAGAAGAATCTAAAAGCCTAAAATAGCATCTTTTATCATCAATTCGGATATAAAATAATGAAAGAGGGAACTGTAGAGAGTTGTATAATTGGTATTTGGATTGATTAGGAAATAGCTAGGAAGAAAAATAAAATGGTTTTCTCTTGAGAGATCTTTTAGCGTAGACAAGTGGCGTTTAGGAAATGAGAAAAGGCAGAAGAAAGGAGGCTAATAAGGAGACTAGGTTTTCAGAGAGAGAAACTTGAAAAGTGAGAAGGACAACTAAAAAAAGGAATACAGCGGCCGGATTAAATTATGTTGCTGTCCCTGTAGTTGTATGTACTTGAAATACGGTTTTGGAGGGAGCATGGTCTTTGACTCTTTGCTGTGGACCGGAGTCTGTTTGAAAGCGTAAAAATATTGACAGCTAATTTGCTGTAGTCGTACTGATAATTAGTTAAAATACAAAATATATAATTGATACGTTACATGAAAGTAAAAAAAGTTCAGTTAATATTTTATCATATTTTAAATAGAAATTTTATTAAAAAAATTAATTAATAATTATTACTTTTTAGTAAAGATTGAAGATTAATTTAGCTAATTATTTAATATCAAGTTCGCTCTCAATTAATATATATGTATGGAAAGTTTGGGTGAAAGTTTAGCCTAGCTCCGGACAAGGACTTTGCATTTTGTCTATCTTTTGAAGCGGTTGAGAGGTGAAGTCAGACTTTTGAACTATGAAGATAAAATTTTCTTGCAAAAAATAAAAATTAATTTTATAGTTTCATAATATTTTACTATAAATTATATGAAAAATTATACATAAATACAAAAAATAATGGAGTTAATTAACTCCCATACCTCCTTTTTACATCCGCTTGAATCCGCCCATGATGCTCAAGGTACATAAAGCAAGGACAGGGGAGGAGGACCGGATCTGATCGACATTTATTTCGGAATATTAATTAAGTTTGAAGAGGAGAAGGAAGAACAGATGAATTTTATATGCAAATTATTTAAATTGTGTAACTCTCAAATATTAGAAATGTAGATGAGGTAAATTTTTTAAGGTGCCTTTCTCCCCACGTTTTACATATTTCCTGTCTGGAGCAAGGAGGAAGGAGATTCCCGATTTCTAAATCGTTCATTTTTAGTTTATTACATTTGTGGTCATGGCTATTATATAGCAACTTTGGTGTTATATATGATATTGAAGATCATGCGTACATGCAACTTTTCTTTAAAAAATAATAGATTAGAGGGCTTGACCCTTATCTTATTAAAAAAAAAAAATACCTTAAATTGGAATGTAAAAAAATTTTACGATAACCTTTCATTTTTCTTTCATTCCTTCTCTTTTTGCGGTAGAGTTCTAAAACACAGTCTAAAGTTCAAAAACTAAATTTCCTCACATTATTCTCATATTAGAATGTTTGTCACTTTGGTCAGAGACCTGAACCATTACATGTAATTTGAAAGACTTAATTTCTTATAAACAATTAACTTTCATCAACCTCTCTAACAAGGAGCAATTAATTGTTGATCCACTATACCCTTAAAGAAGTCCAATTTAGCAGATTGACCGAATTGACTAGAATTAATGGTTTCCTTTTGGCTTTAGCGGCATCAAGCAATACGAAATCTGACATCAACATCCAGTTGCTAAATAAATGTCATCCTATGAAAAAGGCGGTAATATAAAATTCAACGGCTTGCTATTTAGTTCTTACGACATTATATGTTGATGTTCAGAATAAATAAATAAATGATACTAGAATATAAAATAAACATGACGCTATAAAATAAACTTGACGCTATGCATTTGATAATATGCATAGTACAGATTGACTCATATATATATATGAACGCATATTTTTATTTTTAAAAGTTCAAACAGTCGATGAGAATACAAATGATAAACATTTTCATATGCATATCATGTTGAGAAGTTTAGATCGACCGTTTGTACTTTAAAAGCGAATTTATGCAAGTACTATCTAAAAATTTGAGACCGATCGCATCCCTTGAGCAATCACTATCTAAAAATTTGATATGCAAGTACATCTTCATATGATGCATATCATATTGAGATGTTCGGATTGACTATTTGTACTACGAAAACGAATAAAAGTGTCCATAACACAGACTTCTTTGTAATATCCATATCACCACACCCTCTCACTCAATAAATATTCTCTAAATTTGAAATTCTAAAGCAATTAAATTACCTAGTTAATTATAAAATTGTTAGAAAGCTCGCATTTCTTAGCAAATCACTATCTATAATTTTTGATACGCAAATAGATCTTTATATATATGCTATATATGCCATCACGTTGAGCAGTTCAGAATAGTCCTCTGAAAATAAATATATGTCCATAGCATGAACTTCTTTGTAATAGCATATCACCATAGCAGCACTCTCTAAAATTGAAGTCTAAAGCAATTAATAAATAGTTAATTATAAAATTGTCGGAAAGCTCGCATCCCTTGGGAGCTGCTTGCATAATAATAAAATAATATAACAGGTATTTTTAATCATGAAACTAACTATTGGAGTTACAGTCTTATAGATGCCAGTTTTTTTGGATTCACATAGGAAATAGAGTTGCAAATAGTTGAACGTCATTTAATAAAGTACTAATAAGTATGTGATTTAGTTAAATTGATGAACCACTAACAATGTTTCAAACATGTTATTTTTCTTTTCAATTACTGTAATTCATGTTTCAACTACACGAGTCCATAAAATTTCATAGTAGGCCTGTGCCTAGCTAGCTAGTCTTAATTCTAAAATATAAATATTGTTCATTATATTTTTGTTTACTAAATGTCCACAAAATCAATACATCCAATTGTAAGGCAAATGTAAGGTTTGCCTAGGCTTGTGATCATTTTTTTTAAGTTAGCTAATTCACTTGACAAAAATTAATATAATTATGTTGAGTTTGATAAATTATTTGGAATATTTTTCAAAGTTTGTGGCTTTAAATGTCTACTAACAATTTTATTGAAATTAATAAAAAATATATTTACAATGAGTAAAATGACCATAATTTCTAGATCTACTTTTTTATTCTCATGAAATTCTCTAAATCACTCTTAATTACTCTAATAAGTTAATTCTCATCTCGCTCCATGACAAAATCAGCTTCTTTGACTGCCACCACGCTCCAACGACGACCGGATCTATACTCACCGCCGCGCTCCAAGACCGGATCCACTTCTTCAACTGCCATCGCGCTTGGACGACAACCAGATCTACTCACCGCCGTGCTCAAACCGAGATAGGGACTCTACACTCTGAACTCCGACGATACCGCACTCTCAGTTTCGATTTCTCCACTCTCTCTCTCATTCTCCTCTCCGCTCGAGAAGATAGAACACCGAGAGAGAAAGTAAATGTTGTGTCGAAAAAGAGGACTACAAGAAGTGAAAAGATGAAGTTAGATGAAGGAGTGGGGGGGGGGGGGGGGGGGAGGCGGTTGTCGCTAGGGTTTTTTTTTGGTGGGAATTTTGTCCAAATGGCTTTGGACAAAGTCTCATCCAAAGTGTGACCTAAACCGTTCAATCTGCATAAAAATTCATACAAACATTTAGATTCTAGGAGCTATTTAAATTTATTAAGTTTTAAATATGTTTGCACGAATCTCAATACAAATTGGATGCTTAAGCTTAACTTTGGATGAGACTTTGTCCAAAGCCCTTTGGACAAAATCCAATCCCTTCTTTTTTTTAATCTTGAATGCATGACTATTAATAAATACATACAGAGAGTGTCAAATTTAACTTTTTACATGCATGGAAATTATATGTTCCTAAATAAAAAAAGAATATATAAATATTGTCACGAATTTTTAATAAGAATTTTTAATTTGAATTATGTCCTCTTATTTTCTTAATTTTATAAATAAGTGGTAAATCATTTTCAGTTGATTAGAATTGACCACACAAGGATTTTTGTATCTATACAAATTGTCACAATTAACAGCGCTACAAAGTAACAGTCGCCTACAAACATATGCTTTAACGCTCCATTCATAGTTACCCATTCTGCCTAACTTTAATTAACTTCAATATATAAATATTTCTCACAAATTTAACTATATGATATGAAATTAGTTTTTTTATTTCGTAAAATAAAGATAGGATCAAATCTCTCAATTTTAAATATTCACAAAAAAATTCTATTTCGGATTTCAAATATATAACCGTGGATATTTATTTAACCGCTAGCTCTTGATATGAAATTAGTTGATAGATAATTGTTAACATGCAGATGTCACAAAAAAAAAAATATGTTTCTACAATTTTAAAGATGGAGATGCTCTTACAGTAACTCAAGTGTGCATACATTTAATATCAGTTAAAAGTACCATAATAAGTAATATAAACTAAGAAAAATTAATATATAAAAATATCTTCTTTATCATTTAGATATATATGGTGTCTTCAATACGACAATTTTCAAAATATGTTTAATTATTAATTATCCATCAAATGGTTGAAAAAGATTTAACGGACTGAGCATGCATTTAGATTTTAGCATCATTTGATGGATTTTTTTTTTTTAACTTTTGGTCTTAAAATTAATAAACACAAAAAGTAAAAGAGGAAAAAAGAATTACAATTTTAATTAATTTGTGATTTGAAAATCTTTAACGAGTTGTATAGCTCAAAACTATTAAAGGTATATATGTCATTATGTCATAAAAAATAATGAATGCATGCAAGAATTATCCTAAATATTAATTATACAAACTAAAAAATAATTATGCAAGTTATGCGTACTTAGGGTTTTTTTTTTTGTATGCTTTAGCAAAAGGAATCTGTTATATATTATCCTCGAGGGTAAAAGTGCTTTTTACTGTTGGTATTGTCACATGTATTTTTGTCGGTAATGACGATACTATCGGGAATAACAATTTTGCCGGCTTATTCTCAATAATAGTCATTTTTTATCCTCACGAATAGCGGTAGACTTAATTCTGAAAAATGGATCGATTTAGAGGAGTAAGAGTTGAGAATTAATTCAGATTAGGTCAGGCATACTTGATTATGCTAGATTAGATCTGAACTGTTCAATATAAGTTTGCACGAACTTCGAAGTGGACCGTCTATATTTTAAATAGGTCTGAATTTTTTTTAGTTCGGCTGAGACTTGGTTCTATCCCCTGCGGTATTGCAAGGGATGCACGCTTAAGAACTGGAGCATGAGTTCAGAGGTTTGATGCTTGATGGTTCTGCTGTGGTGACAATTTCTTGGAAGTTTAACTAGCTTAGTCATGCTTACTTGGTCAATGTGAGGTATGCTACTTTAATCAATGTGAAGTATTAGTTTAATACTTTAATTAGTTAAAACTAAACTAATGTGGTACTGGAGAAAATTTTAGGGAATGTTTTTTGGAGAGATGAATTATTGGGTAGATAGATGGATATAGTTCTTGGTACTTTGTGTTGGTACCTGTAGGATGTACTTGTCAGGATATATTTTTTTTCAATGACAAGGATAGATCCGCCCACAACTTGTGAGTTGTGAAAAAGAAAAAGAATTTGATATTTGTTTCGTTTGTTTCAAGTCTTAACTACTCCGGGTTGGGAGTTGGTCCGATGCTCTTTGGACCGACCTCGTGTCCAAATGATATTTTAAATCGTTCGATTCAGCGACTTGACAGATGTGGAAAGAAATGCAATTTTATACTCCTCGTATAGAAGAGAACTTTTATATATTTGTTAATTGTACTTCAGTACTTTAAATATTGGACATGTCCAGTGCATATATCTATTCAAAGAAAAATTTAACTCTGTTGAATTTAATTGTTTGTGCTTCCATTGGATTTTAACTCAAGTTATACATTTATCTCTTCTGAAAATATTATCCTATCAATTTTTAACTCTAATTATATGTTTATTTCTTCTAAAAATATTATCTCATTGGATTTTTTTTGTCAAAAAAAAATTATCCTATCAATTTTATCTATATCTATAAGCATATTAAAAGAAAAAAAAAACAATTTTCTAAGTAATAGGTTATTTGAGTGCAGAAGTACTCAAAAATTGCTCTTATATTTGACCGAAATTTTTATTTATAGCAAAGCTTAAAAAAAAATAAACCAAAAACCACCTTTTTTGGAAATTTCAAAATTTACCATGGCCACACTGATGTTGTGCGGACCTATTTCAAAGAGACTGCACAATGCCGGTGCGGACCCTGAAATGGGCTTGCATAATGTCGGAGCTGTACCCCATTTTTTAAAAAAAAATCAAAATCTGTCATTCCTTTTTTGTTATAGAAATGTTTTTATGTTGTTTAAGTTTTAGTTTGAAATGTTGTTTAAATTGACATATTTTTTTGTATGACGAGATAATGATATAATGAACAAAATAAATAAATAACAACAAAACAAATAAAATAAATAACAAAGCAACGAAATAAATAAGTGACACTATCTAACAAATAAGTATCTGACAAAATATCTAACAATACTACAAATCAAAGCCTATGGATCAGGACTAAACACCGTCCTCGCCTTCTTTTTCCTGAACCCTCAACCCCGCCTGGAGAGTGGCATCTCGTCAGTCTCTGCTAAGTCTGTAGAGTCCTCCGCCTGGACATCCAAAGACTGAACCGGCTCGTCATGAACTTTCTCAATCTCGGATGTCTGCTGGACTCCAGGCCGGAATACGATATATCTCTACTAGATGCCATGCTGTATTTGATAATTTTTGGTAAAATATGAGAATTTTGGTATAATAAACCTAATTAAATTTTGGTACAAGTCCAGTTTAATGTTGGTGCTCAAACAATTAATTTTGGTAAAATAAACCTAATTAAATTTTGGTACAAGTCTAATTTAACTAAAACAATTAATTTTAGTAAAATAAACCTACTTAATTTTTGGTACAAGTCCATCAATTTTGGTGCTAAAACAACTAATTTTAGTTAAATAAACCTGTATAATTTTTGGTACAAGTCTAGCTTAATTTTAGTGCTCAAACAATTAATATTTGATACAATTTTATTTAAAATTTGATCATATTCTAATTCAAAAACCTAAATTAATATCTAATTCTAAATTCAAAACCTAAATTCTAAATTCTAAACCTAAACCTAAACCTAAACCCTAAATCTAATTACTACTCTAAGCTAAAAAATAAAACTAGAAAAGAAAAAGAAAACTTACCCGAAGTCGAAGGGATTGAAACTTCTTTGAATTGATACAAAAAATGAAACTAGTGAACCCCTTATATAGCTTCCCAGGGGTACGCTCCGGCATTATGCGGCCCTGGGTCCGCTCCGGCATTGTGCGGACCCATTTCAGGGTCCGCACCGGCATTGTGCGGTCTCTCTGAAATGGGTCCGCACAACACCGGTGCGGCCATGGTAAATTTCAAAATTTCCAAAGACAATAATTTTTTGGTTTATTTTTTTTTGAAGTTGCACTATAAATAAAATTTTCGGTATATTTGAACTAGACCTAGTTCAAAGGGTAAGTCCATCACTCCAAACAGTTATCCATGTATTAGTAGACAATTCTGCCGCTACTGCAGCTCCTGCTTCTTCAGGGGGGACTCCGGGTTCTGTTTCGTCTTATTAGAATGATTTTATGATTGTGATTCGTGAGAGTTATTAGAATGATTTTATGATTGTGATTCGTGAGAGTTCCTATTAATTAGCTAGTAATTCTTGTCATCAGCTCCTTTTTTCTGAGTCAACTAAGACGAGAACAAAAAACTTCAAAACCTGAATTATGTAGACTATAGAAAAAACTTTTGCTCATAAGTTTTTTAATTAATTTTCCTGAGAATTTATAATTTCATTTAAAACGTTAACATTTAATTCCTTCTTTATTCACTAAAAAAACATTATCTAATTTTTCTTCCGTCGATTTGAAAAAAACAAAGAAAGAAAATAAAACAACATCAATTCATAATTGTGATCCACGTCAATTACGTACCCTTGAATATAGATATATTTTTTGACAAAACATATATGTAAAATAGAACAAATAACTAGGAAACGATAATATGTAACCAATAAGCTTGTTCAATAATTCAAATTAAGAAGAAGTCAATTGTTACTCTATAACCAATCAAGAGAGCTTTAGCTATCATTAAAAAAATCATAACTTATTAATATATGCTTTCCTGTTGGTTAATTTAGAATTAAAATAACATATAATGTTGAACAAATTTTAATTACTGAAAGAACAAGAAACAATTAAAAGCACAAGTTACATATTTTTTTTAAGGTTCACAAGTTAGATTTTTATTTCTTATCTTCATCTTTATATTTTTATTTATTTATTTTTAAAATAAAATTGTCACCAATTAACATATGAATTTTGCAATAAGAAAAAGGAGAATTTGAGAGGTAATAGATGCTTCCATTTGTTTAATGTGCAGTTTAGTGTTCAAACAAGAAATAAATAGTTGTCTTGTTTGATTTAAACGGACGTGAAAAGGCAATTTTCTATTATCACTTGTTCTCTCAATCGGACGAGATTAACGAGTGCTTTGGACGAGATTGTTGGGTAAGGCTGCTAGCATTTCAAAAATTTCACTAGCGATTTAGAGATGATCTTACCGTATACATGCAATTAATCACACGTAGTTTATGGATCATGTCACACACTAGTATTGTGCCGTGCGTTACAACGGAAAATATTATAAAAGAATAACAAAAACTCATACAAAATGATATATTTTCTTAAAAAGAATTTAGACTAAATGACAAACAATATTTTTTAAATGACATATTAATTGACATCTACATAAATAATATTTCTTAAATGACATATTAAATGACATCTACACATAAATAACATTTTTTAAATGACATTTTTTTTTTAATTTTTTTGACATTTTTATAAAAAAATCTCAAACAAAATCTCATATTAAATGACAAATAACATTTATTAAATGATATAAAAAAATCGAAAGAAATGAAGATATGACTAATCAATTTTCAATCAATTTAAAAATTTCTTAAATGACATTTTTTTTTAATTTTTTTGACATTTTTATAAAAAAATCTCACACAAAATCTCATGACAAATAACATTTATTAAATGATATAAAAAAATCGAAAGAACTGAAGGTATGATTTCATGCCGCGCACATATTATATAATCAAAATAACTTACATATAATTTATGCACTGAATAAAGTCAAAAGTCCTCTGTTAAATCTTTACCCTACATACGCAGGTGAGTGTATAAAAGTTTCCAAGTTACTTTGGAATATGTTAATTATTATCTCGTATAGGTGGATAAATTACTGCGTACGTATCTAGGTGTGATCAGCTCTCAATGTTGTGTAGGCGAATCTTTGATAGTCTAGTGTCTAATAGAGAATAGTGATAGTAGTTGATAACAAAATATAAACATAATAATAATGACTGAAAATTTAAATAGTTATCTTTTTTATGATTGAACCAAATGGTGGTTAATCCAATAATGATACTCGTATCGGATGACATTTTTCGGACTTCGTTTCGAAAAAAATATCTATTATAAAAAACACTAAATTTTAAAATTTGTTTTTTTTATATAGAAAATTATTTTGTATTTAATAATTTTAGCACAAATAAATATTTTTGTCGAACCTTTCAATAGCACCTCCAGCTTCAACTATGATATGCCCTGATAATATGAGTAGAAATAGGGTATTCTTAAACCCATAAGGTATTTTGGTAAGCTTAACTCTTAAAGTTATTTGATTAGCTTTAAATGACAAATTCAAATCATTGAAACCAATCTGTTTCACGAGTGATGTGTTTACATGCAAAATTTATAAATTTAAATTACTTTAATATAAAGTCAGGCGGTCAAAATATATTAAAAAATGAATACATTAATATTAATTAACGAATAATTTTATAAAAAAATATTTTATCAATAACAAAAATTATCGAATAAACATTTTTTGAACCACTTTACGTTATACTAAATTAATTGAAAATTCATAAATTTGATGTGTAAATGCATCACTCATGAAGTAGATTGGCTTCAATGCTTTGAATTCGTTATTTTCCGATAAATTTTGATGTTAAACTCACCAAGGTGCTTGATGAGCTTAGGAATATCTTAGTTCTCCTCATAATAATTTCATGTTAGCACTAAGTTAAATTAATGAATTATAATTATATTTAGGAATATTATATTACATCCAAGTCCTCTCCAAATATATACCTCCAACTTTTTGTGGCTAACTTTTCAAAACAAATTGAAAGATAATTAGCGTGTATTATGTATTTATTAACTAAATAATTGTGCATTTTGTAATTGTTAACTGTCTTAGCTTGGAGAATTCAGAAAATATTAGAAGTTCAAGGTAATATATTGTTCATAACTATCAAAATATTTTGTAACAAAAATAGTCAATACAAGTAACGTCCGTCAACAATTCGGTCTAAACTGAAATAAATATGTACTAAGCAATTAATAAGTATATCTAGGTTATATATATAATAAATCACTGTACATTATTTAATAATAGTGTTTATTAATTCCAAAATACGTGAAAAGATTATGGAGAATGTTTAGAAAGTAAGTTTATTAGATAGTAATTAGGAGAATCAGCCTTTGGTCTAATGACAAAGGCAATGCTCTCTGTGTGAGAGGTTGCAGGTTCGAAATATAGAAAATGTAATATTCTGTGGATATTTAATAATTGAATGGTTTGATCTCCAATCTTTATAAAAAAAATAATTAGATAGTAATTAGCTAGGTATATATATTGACGTAAATTATATCATTATGATAAATTATATTTTATTGATAAATTGAAAATAAGATACAATCAAAAGAGTAAAAAAAAACAAGAAATTGCTCAATGAGTATTGAGCAAAGATAATATAAAAATTACTACCACTTAACTAACCAACTGAAAAATAGAACAAAAATTGTCTCTAAATATTCGATTGCATCGCTCTCTCCATAATATAAAGATGGCAATCATGAAGACTCTTCTCAACTGCATAGGATACTTATTTTAAAAAATAGCACACAATAGTTTGACATTTATCATTCCGATTTAAGGTCGATGAAAGTCACTGAAAATCGTTAAATTTGTACAGCACACTTCACCTCTCCTCTTTTCTCTCTCATATATTCTTTTCTGATTTTCCTCCTATGAGCAGGTGGACGGATCCAATTAAATCTAATCTCATCACTTCTTCTCTTCCTTTAATGTTTGCATTCTGAAGCACCGTCTTAATAGGAAAAGGCTACAGTAATACTAATAGTGAATGATCTCTCCCTCCTCCTCAAATGGTGGTGGAAACTTAAAAATAATTGCTATAAAGGTACTTGGAAAACTGTAGTTATACATAAATATGTAATAGGGACACATATGCCTAGTTCACACTTCTGGAAAACTCTTCTCTCTTTAGAAAAGTTAGGTAATATTAGTGTATCATATACACCTGGTATCCACACTCAGGTCAAGTTCTGGACAGATATCTGGCTTCAAGACTGCCCTTTATCATCAAAATATTTTAGTCTTTTCCAAAAATGTCTCAACCCTAATATTCTACTCTCTGATGTGATTCTTTCACAAGGACAGATGGTTAAATTTAGAACTACCTTACATGGCTTAGATCAAATAGAATGGGCAGATCTATTATATACTCTTAGCATCACATCTTTCACAATGCCACATGACTCCATAGAATGGAGATGACACTCATCAGGGAAGTTCTCTACTCATTCCATTTATAATATGCTTAATTTTAGAGGTATTCAACCAACCAAAGCTATGATGTGGTGGAATCTCCCCATTCCACCAAAAATCAAAGTATTTATGTGGTTGGTTGAGCATGGTAAAATTCTAACAAAAGACAATCTACTCACAAGAGGATGGTTAGGTGATAACCACTGCATGTTTTGCCATGGGACTGAAACAATTGATCATTTGTTCCTTACTTGTTCTTATACCCAACAAATTTGGTTTTGGTTGGGGAAAAGCCAAACTATAATGCATACATGGGTTACACTATCAGATTTAATAGAATATGCTTATACCCTGGATACAGTCCACAAAAATGGATTTCTCATTGTCATCAGTGCAGTCTGTTGGTCTCTCTGGAAACACAGGAATGAAATTTGCTTTACAGGTAGCCCCCTATCTTCTACCTAGAAATTTAATCTTACTAATCAAATCATTAATTGTATATTGGTCAGGGAATATGAAGAAAAAACTCAAAGAAGCTGCTGAGGAATGGATGCCTATCTTAGAAGATGCCATTCCACTGGCGCAGTACATGCCCCTGGAGATGGTGGTGTACCAGCCTCCAGCCTCCTCTGATGGACCTCTCTAGTTGACTATGCAGCAGACTCACTGCAACTTTTTGCCGATAGGACACTTCACCCTCAGCCCATTACTATGTGGCTTAGTATTAGCTAATCTAGTTTTCTTTTGGTCATTAGCAGTAACTAAAAGTTGGGTCTGTTATTCTCTGGATGCTTATTGCATGTGTGGTTATTGTGTGGATGTTGCACTGGCACTTGCTTTACTTTGACATGGTCGTAATTATTTGATTTTCAGTAAAATAAAAATGGGCCTTGGCCTTTTTAAAAAAAAAAAAAATACTAATAGTGAATGAGTCTATTTTTTTTTTTTTCAAATCTTGTTATGGTGTTTCTCACAAAACATATGTTATGGTGTTTTTCAAAGTTATAATTGTTGATTTGAAATTTCTTTTATCACTGAGGTTGATTTAATAAAAGACAAATTTATCAAATTTCAATTGAATTGAATTAAGAGGAGGGTTTAAATACCTCCCTTGTATCTAAATTTTTATAAAATTAATAACTTAAATTTTAAAACTTAAATGTCTTTATTTTCTATATACATGTAAAATATTATGATATTTCAACTTTATTTTGAATAGTATCAAGACTTGGAAAACATACACTAATTTAGTAACTTCTGAACGTTAATTTGCTTACTTATTGATTAATATAAAAATAAAATTGAAAAATGATAATTTTGTATGTGCTTGTAAAAAAATAACATATATTACATCTAATTAACAATCTTATTTTGACATATGAGTTTTGAGATTTTAATATTAGAAAATTAAAGTGTTGAGACACAATGCAGACAAAAAAAATATTTGACCTCTCCTCTTAAATTATTTACAACTTTATTCATTTTCCTCTTAGCATATACCTATTTAACCTTCCAAACTTTCAAAAGAAAAAATAAAAAAGAAAAAGAAAAGGGAAATGTTTAGGAGAGAAAAAAGTTAATGCTCCGTTATTATTAAAAAAAATCACTTGCGCCCCTATGAAAGATCAAATTATATGAGAAACTATCTTATATACCGTATAGGACGTTGATTATCGTAATTGTCCATGTTGATTTAGTTTTCTAATTATTTACAAGGATTAGTTTCAGTTTTATTTTTATTATTTAGTTTGAGTTTTATTTTTATTATTTAGTTTGAGTTTTATTTTCATTTTCATTTGAATTAATTTATTTTGAGTTAGATTTAGATTTAATTTAATTTGAGTTTGATCTGGATTGATTTTGGTTTGAATTTTATTTGTTTTAATTGGATTTAATTTAGGTTTGATTTTTAATTTAATTTTGATCTAATTTGATTTGGGTTTAATTCAATTTAATTAGATTAGATTTAATTTGGATTTGGATTTGGGATTTAATTTGATTTGATTTGGATATCTTTGGTTAGGTTTGAACCTTTCTTGGGTTTAGGTATTTCTTGAGATTTCTCATATATTCAAATAATTTAATTCTCACAAATAAAATTCCTGAGATTCGCTGAAGAAGGCCCAACTAATAAACTCAGAAAAATGGGCCGGCTCCTCCATCAGGCCCATTAACGAGTCGCCAATCCGAATCGTTATTCGGTTACCTTTCTTTTGTTTCGTACTGAACATTCTTGCCTCGACCCAATTCCCAAGTCTCCAACTGACCCAAACGAAAGAGGGAGAGAGAGAGAGAGAGAGCGAGGGGATGGCGGATGACATATTCGCGGGCTTGCCTCCGCCATCGGCGCCGGAGCGCTGGAGGTCAGATTCCCCTGCTCCGGTGTCAGGTCCAGCACCTCCCCCAGCTCCCCCACTGAAGAGCGCTCTCAAGCGGAGCAAACCCTCCTCTCAGCCCCCTCCCCCCGACTCGATCAAAGAAGGTCCAGCACCTCCGCCTGCTCCGGCTCCTAAGAGTGCTCTCAAGCGAAGCAAACCCTCTTTTGCGGATCCACCTTCGGATGCGAAGGAAGAAGGTTTTGTTACATCCCTTTTCTTTTATTCACAATTGGTTGTGCAAATATGCTACTAAGGTCCAGTAGCACACCTCGTGGAATCCTCGGTTTTTTTAGTTATTATCATTTTGACCAAAGAATGAACATAGAAATCTTCTAAAACAATAGTTCAAAAAGTTGAATCAGTAGTTATGTTGTACTCTGCTGGTACTTAGCAACATTCAACGAAGCTATTCTACTGATTACCCGAAGTAAATTAAAGCACCTTGAGAGCAAATAGAGCTTACTGGACCTAATCAAAATACTCTCTAAATGTGCACCTTCTAGTGTAAAGTAGAGGTACTCTGCTGGTACTTGGCAACATTTGATAAGCTATATACTGATTACCTCAAGTAAATAAAATTACTTTGTGAGCAAATAGAGCCTCATGGGAGCTGTATTTCTCATTAAGCCAAGTATTAGTTGCTAATTAAGCAATTACACCCCTAAAATAAATTAAACAAGGTTAAATTTGATTAGTGACAATAGTTGACATATCAAAGTTAACCCCAAGGCTAACGTCTGATTTAGCAATAACCTAACGGCAATCCCACATGACAAATCTATGATTTTGATTTTTAAGTCCTTTGATGGTTATTTTCTTCGTTCACCTTTTAAAAATCTATAATTCTTTATTGTTTTTATCTCTGCACCATAACATTTTTTTTTTAAATTTATAAGATGCAAACTCATTCGTGTTGCTTGAACATTTTTATCCTGTCAATCAGCATCTGGTAAGCGACTCAGATTCAGAACAAGTGTTGATGCTTCTCAGACTCAAGTTATAGAGGCAATGCAAAAAATTGCTTCTCACATAAAGAACCCATCAAAGTTCAGTAAAGCCTCCAAGCTGGCATTGCAACTGATCCAAGCGGGTAGTGTCAAGGAAGGGACGAGTGATCAATTTTATACTTTGTTAGAGGCAGCCATGCATTCTCTTTCAACCTGTAATGAGCCCTCAGTTCGTGCTGATTATCATGAACTTTTCACTGCAGCTCAGGAAGGCGCTGTGGTGCGTTTTCAAGTGTTTTTTACTTCATTTTTTTTTTTTACTATCATCTGAATTATTTTATTGAGTATTTAACTGGGCTATTCAACTTGGCACATCTAGGGGCAAAAATTTCTATCTTGGTGCAACAATTATTACAGTTGATTGCAATCGTCCAATTTCAAATATATGATATACATGAAACAAATAGGAAAGCTTAAATAATCTGCCCGAAGTATATAAAGCCTATGTTAACTATAAAATGTATCTGTTACCAATAATGATATTTGTCTTGTGTCACACCATAGGTTTGGTGTTTGTTGGACTGTTCATTTTCATTCTTTTCTTTCTTCTAATTTTTGTTTAGACTGTTTGGATTATTGGTGAATGAATCTGGTTACTGGTGTGACACCCCTCAGGCCAGATAATTATATTAGGTTGTATGTAATGGGGACAGAGAGCATCCACATATTTATATTTTGCAAAAGTTGGGATCAGTAACTTGGAAGAATGCCTAATTTGATCTCATGAAACAAGCCAACTACCTATCAAAAGAAACAAAAATTAGGAAAATTAGACAAAGCTGTGAATTTCCTGGAGTACCGACAAGCCATGCATTTGCTGTATTAATCCTGTTACACATAATAATTATCTTGCAGAATATGATTTGTAAATTGCTATAGCCTTCTCCTGACATCTATTGAGCTAATCACTTTCTTGCTTCCTTCTGTATTTCAGCATTTTAACAAGAAACAAAAGAATCAATTGGTCATTTGGACGTTGCATGCTGTTGTAGCAAATGATCTCCATACTGATGACAGCTTTGTGGTAGGTGCAAATTTATTTGAGACCTTTCTTTTCTTATGATTTCATATTGAAGTTGCTATTGTTGGAATTAATATATTTGTAAAAGACTGAAAATGAATGATATGCAAAAGTCAATCGGTGGTTGTCAGTACCGACTGTGGAGAGTCAATTGGTGGTGGTTGGTATGAATCGAAATTGGTTTCTTAACTTTCAATCAAAGTAAAAGTCACATACAGGTAAGTGGAAAACAAAAATAAGTTTTAATGTTGTATTCGTAGATTTTCTTAATTTGTTCCTTTCACAGGCCCAATCATTGATACTTTGCAAGGCTAAAGCTACTTTGAGGTACTAAAAACCATTTCTGTGGTCATGAACTCCATATAGCATTGCCAGATACTTGATAAAGGCCAATACTCAGGAAAATAATGTCAAAACTAACTGTAGTGCCTTTTGCGTATTGCACATTTTTGGGTTTGTTTTGGTTATTTCGCATCTTCATTTCAATATAAAGGATTTTATGCACCAGCATGCCTAGTCTTGTGCCAGCAGATCAAATTTGATGTTTCCTTCTCTATGGTTCACATTTTCATCCCCTATATGGAACCAAAAAATAAATTAACCCATTTAATGGTGATTTACTTAATTTCACCTCACAGTTCTCAAAGACGGTAACCAAGATTAAAGAAGCTATATCAAACCTCCCTCTAGCAACGGCAGATGATGACAAAGAAGAAGCTGAATTACTCACAGCAACTGAAAGCCCCGCAAGTGGGACCGGGACAGAGACTAAAGAAGAAGATAATGCTTTAGCTGATCCATTTGGATTGGACGATTTGTTTGCTAATGAATCAAAGAAACACGAGAAATCACGAGCGAAAGAGGTTTCCAATCTGAATAAAAAGGAAGAAGAAGATGAGTCGAAGCGATTTATGATATTACAAAGAGAAGCATTACTGAAATGCCTTGAAATTGCTGCCAAGCGATACAGGATACCATGGTTAGTTTTTCATGATTTCTTTTTACATAGTTGCCATACTTTTATATACTGTTATGATCTGTATCAAATTTAGGTTTCATTAAATTCACAAGCTGTGCTAGGTAGGTTATTTGTACTTGCTTGAACATTGCAACTTGGCAGAACAACTATTTACTAATGCCGTTTAAACCTGTTCATGTCAGGACACAAACTTCAATCGACATACTAGTGAAGCATGCATTTGACAACGTGCAGAGGTTCACAAGGCAGCAAAGGGAGGCGATAGGGAAGCTGTGGGGGTCAATAAAGGAGCAGCAGATAAGGAGGAGGCAGGGTAAATCAGTGACTGGGAAGCTGGATGTGAATGCCTTTGAGGATCTCCAGGAGAAGTACGCTCACCAGAAGATCAGCATCCGCCGTGCTGTCGGTGGAGGTGGGGACCGCCGCTGCCAAACGTGGCTCGGTTGAGATTTTGTCTTTGTTTAATTAGTTAATATCCTTTTGGGGGCTGCTGTGTGGATAAATCTCAACTGACTATTTGCTGCAATGCTTGTAAAATGAAAACATTTTATGTATCAATTGCAGACCCCGTTTTAGGATATGCTGTGCTTGTATTAATCATCTCTCTTAGTTGATGTTTGCAAATACTTTTGACGAGAGTCAAGAGGAGAAAATTGACAGTTCTACCCTGTGAATCTGTATCCCCCTCAGATTAGCTGAGGTACAATTAGGAAATCGAGACCGTTGTTTAATCAACTCTGGCATGAATCTTAAAACAGACCCCCAATATCTCCATTAGGCACTGAATTCCTTTGGCCCGGCTGAGACTAAATTCAGACTGTTCTTTCCTAATTGTACCCTCGGGTACCTGTTCCGTCACCTCGTGTTAATTTAAACGAGGAAAAATCAAAGGTTAATAATATCTTCAATTCACGTATCTTGAAAATAGTCCGAGCAATTAATGGCGCATTTGTGAGTAAATTCAATTGACTTCACTAAATTTTCAAAAAATACCGGAGTTCTAAATAGCGATGCTATAACGTTTTCGGAACATAAAAGCTATGGCGCTATCAGCACAATAGTACACTATAGTGGCGCTATATGGACATAGCACCGTTTTTTTAACCTTTCCACTATAACGCGATAAATGCTATTTAAACTTTTGAAAAATACCTTTAAATTATATAAGTTCTCAAAAAAGTCTCTTAATTGACACCAGTTAAAAAAGTAAAAAACCATATCCAGTTGAATCTTGCAATTTGATAATAACAGTCTAGAATTTAAATTCTTTATATAAACATTTTGTGTATGAGGGAGGAGCCACACCCGGATTTGTGGGGAATTGGGTGCACGAGATTTCGGAATTATTGTATGTATGTACTCAGTAGTAAGTGTGCTACTACTCTAACAGATTAGGTTAAATATATTTTTTTGAAGTTGTTGGCAATATGGCATACCCTGGCAGCCGGGAAAATAAATAAATTGGCAGCCCATGAATAATGCATGGCTACATGATATATACAGCTGGCGTTGATGTCAATTAAACTTAACAGATTAGGTTTGAGTATTAATTATTTGAAGCAAAAGATTATGTACTAAAGGACAAAAGATGTTGCACGAATTGGCCGAAACTACTCCTTTAAAATAATGAAATTAGGAGACTATAGAGGAAGACTTAAAGTAGCTGGTGTTCATTGGGGTCCAGCTTTTTTAACATGAAACTTCTAAATTTATATACGTGTCATTTTAAACAATATAAAATTCCACCTATAAACTTTCATTTTTTAATTTAAATTTTTTTTCAAAATATTAAATAAATATATTAAAAGTTAGATGTACACTAAACAATTAATTATGTATAATAATTCAACATGTCTAAGTTTTATAAATAAAACTCAGACAAATTTAATAATCTCGCACTTAATATAGCATGGCAAGAGAACGATGATTATTTTTTAAATTCGATATTAAGCATTCGTTCACATAGTAGATGCATATTTCTTGTTATGAAGTACAATTCCAAATATTTCAAAAACAGTTGCAACAACAATGAAGTCCAATTTAAAATATAAAAAAATTGCATGATTTTCGTAATTGCTTGTTCTTATGTGCTATATTATATAATAAGAGAAAAATCACCGTCAACAAGCGACGGGAACCTAAACTATAGTACTATACCCAACAAATAAATAAATAATTAAAGCTGCAGCATAACAAAACGAGCTACCTCTTAGTGCGGCGTTCGGCGCATAATTCATACTTTATACATTGTCATAACTCACTCATTCAATCTATCTCCTTATTTTATACTATCTGTTAAAGCGCCTTATTATTCAAATCACATACCTTCAAAATATATTTCAACCATGGCTCCCCTTTATTCAACTCGCCATCAATACCCTTGTTCCCTTCAAACCATACACCCTCCCTTCATTGTCCCTTCATTTCAAATATATATATATATATATACAATGTACCTTTCTTTTTTGACATGACCAGTTCAAACTTGTATGAGCAAAAACATGGCAACCGGGACCGGTTCACCGTGCGGTGCATGCAAATTCCTGCGAAGGCGGTGTGTATCGGACTGTGTTTTTGCACCGTACTTCAGTTGTGATCAAGGTGCAGCGCGGTTCGCAGCAATCCATAAGGTGTTTGGTGCGAGTAATGTGTCGAAGCTTTTGATGCACCTGCCGGTGGCTGACAGGTGCGAGGCTGTGGTCACAATTGCATATGAGGCTCAGGCCAGGATCAAGGACCCGGTCTACGGATGCGTCGCCCAGATCTTCGCTCTGCAACAGCAGGTGTGTGTGTGAGCGCTCGCTATTAGGTTTAATTTTCTCAAATTGTGACAGTTTATGATTAATTTATGAATTGAAATCCGCCAGGCATGGATATATACAAATTATTAGTAAAAAAATATCATGCTACTATTAAGGATTTCAGATATAAGCCATTCATATAACAAATTAAAACAAAAGGATATACATCAGATTTCAACATTTGATGTAAATGTAATATTGCATGTAACTATGTGCACATTTCAATCGACTAATAATGTTAAATAATATTAGAAACAATTAATCGTTGTTGCTTTTTTGCTTAAAGACAATATTAGAAAATGAATCTTGTTCCCTTTTTAAATAAGTGAAACAGAAAGATGCATTTTTATACGTAGACCTTGGTCTACTTGTTTAAAACATTCAGATAATATATAAAGTAATATCCAAGTAATTATATGCTGATCTCAAAATGATTAAACAATTTAAATTCTGAGCTTTAATTTATTCGTTTGTTTGTACTAGGTGGCAATCCTGCAAGCACAAGTCATGCAAACAAAGGCACAAATAGCATATGGCCTTTTGGAAGTGCAATCGTCTCAGAGAAATCAGAATATCAGTGAAAAGACAGTACCAGCAGGTTGCACCAAGAGACCTCATTATTCTACGGATTATTACACGAATGAGGGAGCACTGACGCAAGAAACTGGATTAAAAGATGAAATTATCTCAAATCAATTAGTACAGTGTAACAAGAGATTTGCTGGTCACAATGAGATTGGAGATCTCCAGTCCTTGGCATTTACCATGATGAACAGCTCTCAATCTTAGAAAGTACTTGCTAAGTGTAGTTCAATTAATATTTGATTTAGATGGTGGGGTTCCATATATATATAGTAGAGATGTAAAATGATTGAAAAATCGGATGGTTTTAAGGTAAATGTAGTTCAAGCCTATATCCAACTTTTATGAGGTAGATTTATTGAATATCTAATTATAAAAAAAAATAGATTTCTTTATTAATTAGATAGGACGTATATTAAACTTGGACTAATTAGAAAACTGTTTAATTTTTTATCACATAATTTAAAAAATTTATTGTGGTTAATGACTTTTGATGAATGATCAAACGTTTATATTGATTTAAGAACCGTCCTTTGATTTTGTGACAAAGGGCAACGCTATATGTGTGGGAGACTCAATGGAATTAAGTCATTTGTGGAAAATAGAATTTGAAAGATTAGACCTCCATCTTTCTCTAAATAAAAAAAATTACATTAATTTAAATTTAACGCATGCCTATCTTTTGTTGGAAAATTATAACGTACTAATTGTATTTTTTTTTTTTGGTTGAGTTTGAGGTAGTATGTTAGGAGAGACAAGATTGTTTTTGAAATTTTTGTTTTATTTTCTTCTTGATTTGCTTGTTGCATCTCAATTACATGGCACACCATACTACTCCTAAGAACCTTGTAGACCTATACATTTGGATGAGAATCTGCTCATTTTCTCTAAGAATAGAAGGGTCCTCCTTTTAGAAAGAGATAGAGAGAAAGAAAGAAAGGATAGAGAAAGAGAGAGTAGGAGAGAGAGAAGGGTCCTCATTTTCTCCAAAAAGAGCGGATTTTGTTCTCATACACCTCAGGCATACAAAATATCTAGATACTTCCTACTATTCTTATCTATTTTTTAGATATTTCTCAATAATACTCTAGATCACTTCTTCTAGATATTTTCATACACATTTCTAACTCCAAAATATTTTCTTACGACATTCTAGAATATAGATATGAGTGAGGCTACGGTGCTATGCATAGCACGGATGGGGTCCGTGCTACGGCTCAAAATTTGACTTTTCAAAATCCTAACTGTCGAACCGAACCGTTCAACATGATTATAAAATGAATATGTACTTGCAAACCAAATTTTACATTTTTTCGAATTTTTTTACTTTTTTTTAGATAGGCTGTTTTTGGATGGTCCAGAATGTTCAGATCAAGTGATTTTCGAAAAAAATAGTAAAAAAATTCGAAAAAATGTAAAATTTGGTTTGCAAGTACATATTCATTTTATAATCATGTTGAACGGTTCGGATCGACCGTTAGAATTTTGAAATGTCAAATTTTAAGCCATAGCACAGACCCCATCGATCGGTGCTATGCATAGCACCGTAGCCTCACTCATATATCGTAGCCTCACTCATATAGATATTTCATAAAATTCTAAAAACTTAGTTTATGCTTCAACATCTTTAAATAATGTATACTATAATATAAATTTTTAGTTTAGAAAATATTTTTAAAAATATCAAATAAATGTATTGTAAAAAATTGCATGTAGGCTAGAGTTATCATAAGTAAATTAATTCCTCAACGATATATTAGTTTAATGTCGACTCAGGTGTTAACTGGTAATTAGTACATGATAAGGTTGTAAACTTATCATAGATCCAATTCCATACCTTCAAAGAAAAAAAGGAGGAGAAAAATTTAACTATCCCATTAAACCTCACGTGCACTTTCTATTTTTTTTGACGCACCTTCCTTCTCCAACAGTAAACAAAAGAAAAAAAAAATAATCAAATTTTACATGCAGCGCTCAAAAACCTTGATTTTATTTTATTTTTTTTATCAAAATTTTGCAGATGACTACACCATTGAACTCGCCGTGTCACAAAATAATACAATGGAAAAATAAATCATCCGCCTATATGAAATATTTAAAAAAAAAATGTCTTTAAAGAACTTCAACGTGTATTAATTAGAGCAGCTTAAATAAATAATCACTGTTAATCTTAGTAGCGGATTTGAAGAGACTACGCGGATTAACATTGGGATGTGGCCTATGCAACGCTACCAAATTAGATACGCGGTTTCGTTGTAGGTTATGACTTTATCATACATAGCTTATTAATTAATTTTGTAGGTTAGATCTTTAATTACATGCGATAAGTTATTTAACAGCTAGCTAGCTAGCCCCCTGATCAACTAATTAGGCCAATTTTTTAATTTTGTAACATTATTAAATCCCACTATTTATTTAAAATTTCACGTGCGTCACTGTAATTCCAATACTGGAATTCACGTCTCCTGAGATATCTCAAAATTTGAGTTGATTTTGGAAAATTCCGGACTGTTCAGATTTGAAAGCACGAATCTCGAAGCAACACATTCTCTGTTCTGTGCGTCTAAAAAGTTCCCCTTATTTTAAATTTGGCACATATTTTGAGATAGAGTGAGTCTATGGTACTATGCATAGCACGAATTAGTCCATATTACGGAGCTATATTTTCATTTTGAAAATTCTAATGATTGATCCAAACCATTCAACGTGATCCCCACATTAATATGTACTTGCAGACTAAATTTTCTATTTTTTTTTGAATTTTTTTACTGTATTTTAAGATAGGTAGAAAATCACTTGATCTGAAAATTCTGGACCATCCAAAAACAGTAATTTTTTACCTATCTAAAAAAATAGTAAAAAAATTCTAAAAAATAGAAATTTAGTATATTCTCATATGGAAATCATGTTGAACAGTTCGGATCGACCATTAGAATTTTGAAAACGAAAATATTGATCCGTAGTACGGACCAATCCGTGCTCTGCATAGTAGCATAGACTCATTCTTTGAGATATATTGAGAAGTTCAGTTATCAGTCTTCACCAAAATTATTAAATTTCTTGTATCAATTGCTTGAGCAATACAACTTGATAAATATATTGATAAAGTAGTTTTTCCTTCATACAGTGCACGAGTCATATGAAGTATTGATTTGATTCTATTATCCATGCAACGCATGAAACAAAAATTGTTCTGTCAATATATTTACTCGGACAACTTTGCTTTCTACTTGGTTCCCTGGCTGAATGAAAAGAGAAAGTACTGGATGTTTAAAAAAACAAAAATCTAGAAATTTCATCATTAATTTGAAACTCAAAAGCTTAATTGATGGGGCCCCTCAAAAATGCACCTTTATTCTTAATAGTAACAGGACTGAATGACTGATCATAGAACAAACAAAAAATTAATGAAAAGCACAAGTTAAGAAAGAAAAGAATACTAAAAGCAGAATTAAAGCAATCTAAACCAATTAGAATTAAAGCACAAGTTAATGGAGAGGTCCAGTAACAAGGCTAAAGTCATGGATTGATAAGATCAAGTGCACATCAGATTAAAAATGTACAGCAAATTGTATTTAAAAATTACACAAACATCAACAACAAAGTTATATAATTTAAGTGCAGTTGATTGACCCGCTCTCCTCTGTCATTTTTTAAATTGCTAAGTCAACATTTTCACTAGTAACATTTAAACTAAATGTCTAAATAACAAATTTGATTGTTAATCGTGATTGTTGTTTTGAACTTATGATCAATGCATGCACATCAAATTTTAAAACATTTTGAATTCCTTTTACATACAAGATCAAAACAATTAATAAATGACTATGCTAAAATTATATAGATAGAGGATCTACATTTGTTAGCATTTGTCATCTATCACATGGGTTTACAGCAAAGATGATATTTCAATTAATTTTTGTAGACTGTAGGTCAAGGATATTCAACAACAAAAAACAATCAGCACACAAGTCATATCATAATATTAAATCTAATATTTTCTCCACTAAAATAAGAATTTAAGAAGTTAAATCATCTCTAAAATTCACATTGTTTATATTTAGGCAACTTAATTAGGATGCTCAGTTTTCAGCACCTTGGTTTTGTCAAAGGAAATTAATGCTAGTGATGAAGATCAACAAAAAAATTATATTAACTATTTAGTTAGGATTTTAATTTTGAAACAAAAGATTTCAAAAACTGGGACTCGGTCCCATATAATAATTTTGAACACGACATAGTTTAATAACTAATATAATTTCAAAAACCCAGCTCCTTACAAATTATAGTAGCTATTTCTTTCAATAGGATTGCTATTTAGTTAGGATTTTAATTATATGAATTAATTATATGAATCATGATATATTTTTCCTTAGCAAAATCATCTGCTCCTTCACAAAACCCTGGCGCATATGCACGTGGACTTGATCCTTAGATAAAGAGATGCGTTGATAAAGCTTATGTAAATGATCATGTGCGTCACAAGTAGAGAAATAAACTATTTACTTCCGAAAACCGACAAGTTAGAAGACTATATATTTCTCTTACATTGATTACATACTTTTATTTTATTTTTATTTTTTAATGAAGAATAAAATAAGATCTTTATAAATTTAAAATGAGTTTTAATAAAAAAAAATACATTGAACTAATTTGTTAATTTTTTGAAATTTAGAAGGGATAAATACGATATTTTAAATTTCAGAGGAATGAATACTTAATTTAAAGATTTTTAAAGATTATAACTAAAATTCCCCCTTTAATTTCTCATGGTCTTAGTATGTCTTAGTATTTAAACACAACGAAGCAATTATGGTCTGGTAGCTACCAAATTCGAGGCAGTAATGGATGAGGTTCAACCGTTTAACTGGGTCAACACTTTTTAATTAATTAAAAACTAAACTCGTGTTTGCTTGATCCAACTAGCCGGACCCATGATGATAATAATAATAATAATAATAATAGGTTGGGATGTGCTGTCGGTGGAATTCATGGATCACAGTGCCAAAGTGCCAAAATGAGTTAAGAGTGGGAGATGTGCTTCACAAACAGTTGTGCAACTAATGGAAAGAGACGGAAAAAAAAAAGAGGAGAGACTTGAGAGAATTCACGTCTACATTTCAAATTGGAGTGAACAAATTTGTTAAGTTTATATACACATCTTTTCTTCGCTACTGCTCAAGATTTTCGGTTCTGAAGCAAGTAATCAACGGTCAGATGCAGTCAGACTCTCGCTCTCTTCCGACTCTCTTCATTTTTTTTAATGAAGGCGTGTTGGAGATTGCATGTTTGAAATCCGAATAAAAAAATATTTTATAGATATTAAATAGTTGGGTAGCTTAATTCTCGACTTTTACTTAGATTTTCTTTAATGAAGATATTGTGGAGCAAAGTCTGAAGTGATTGGTTTTTGCTTACTAAATTGTATTAAAATAATTATAATTTATCAACCAAAAGGAAAAATAATAATCCATTAAAAAAATATAAACACACTTCGCATTCATTAAAATTAAAATTTATATTGTCTAATCGTCAAAGAACGAAAATATGTCATTTCAATAATGGAGTTGCCCATCTGAAAAATATTTTAAAACTAAATATATTATTAAATATGCAAAAAGCAATCGCCATCAGAGTAGATATATGATAAACATATTAAACGCATATATAAATTAATATACAGAACGCACCGATTTTTTCTTTTTAGAATTAGAAATAATTAACACTGGGCTAATCTGTCATTCATACAATATTTGTCATATCAAATAATTTTTTTAATATATAAAAAGTATAAATATATATATATATATATATATATAATATATATATATATATATATATAATTGTTTTGTAGATTGATTGTATACTGAGTGTCATTTGATATAATATAGATTGTTGCAAATTTTAAATTATTTGACAAACATTAATAATTACAAATCCATAATTTTTTTTCTTTAAATACAGTATAGATTACATTTCAAATATTGATTTTTTTTCTAACGGGGGCGTTCGGCAACAAGGGATTAAGAGTGGAGGATTAATAGCTTAAGGAGCGCTAAGGAACCGATGTTCGGTTGTCTTAATTCGTGGGTGAAAGCTAAGGAAACTAAATGAAGGGGTAGAGGTAACTTAAAGTCTGAGCAAAGGATTAAGATCTGGGCAAAATAAAGTTAAAGGAGACGATCTTAATTCGTGTTAAGGAATCGGTGTTCAACAGAATTAAGCAACTAAGGAAGCTAAAAAAAGCGAATTAAACCTTAAGGAGGCTTAATCCATTATTGCCAAACAACCCAACAAGATTTGGCATGTACACAAAAAGAAGTTCATCCTAACTATCTGGATTAGGGGTGATTAATGAGCGAGTTTGAGCGAGTTGGGGTATGGTCATGCTTAGCTCATGAGCTTAATGAGCGAGTCGACTCGAGTTGAGAAGACAATACCAAGTTGACAGCTGTGCTCATACTCGGCTCGAGTTGACTCATGCTCATTAAGCAGCTCGTTAAGAAATCAAGTTTGTAGGTAATTTGAATTTTGTTTTGAGTTTTTGTTTAAAATACATCATTCAAAGACTAATTTTCATTTATAAAATTTAACAAATTGTCATAATCTAACCTAATTAAACATTACATAATTTAACAAAAAAATTATTCATAAGCAAATTTAACAAAATCAAACAGCTATCTTCTTGTCGGTTACACAGCTCTACATGTCACATACTCACAGTTATCTCCTTGTCACATACCTGCAAATTTGCATTATCAAAACAATAACAAAAATGCATCTTTAACAATGATAAAAATTTACTATTAAACAATATAAATAAATTGGCCAGAAATTTAGTCAATCTTGAATTAACAAAACAAATAAATTTTAGTATGTTAAACCATGCCAACCAACCAGAAATTTATTATTGAATCATGTTGTATCTTTTTGTCATTTGTTAGCTTACAAATGCTAGAAAAATCAGAAAGCATTTTCGTGATTTATTTGGGCGACAAAACCGACTTTTGTGATTTATTTGGATTTCAAGAGTATTGGATGTGGCATGATTTCATGTAACTAAATTTTTAATGAGCGAGTTGAGGTATGTTCATATTCGGCTCATTAAGTTAACGAGCGAGTTGACAATGAGCGAGTTGTAAGCGAGTTGATAATGAGCGAGTTATTAGTGAGCTTTTAGCGAGCGAGTTACGAACGAGTCACGAATTATGAGCAATTTACTCACCCGTAATCTGGATACCAATATTGGACAAAAAATAAAGATGGACCCAAGACAAGAGAGAGTCCGGATCCTCTAAGGTAATGCATCGTTTCAGTTTCAATTCAAACCGTCCGATCTGAATTTGAATCAATACGGTCCAAACCTGTAATGCACTAAATACCTTTAAGATTCATATTAGTATATAACGAACGGATTCAAACTAAAAAAATGAGGTACAGGTGATCATCTGATTTGCTCCTGTCAATTTCACTACACTACATGTCAATTTGAAGAGGCATTAATTCAAGGGACAGGTTTATTTGCAGCCTATGTGAAATCATATAATTTTGGAATTTGGTGACATGAGCAATTTTATCCATTTGGGCCGAAAAATCCAAATTTAGCCGAAATATATCTAAAATAAAGCCCAATTTGGGCTTATCCATATTTTAAATAGTTTTGTCTTCTGTAAATAGGCCCAAAAAGGTTTCTTCTAATTGTAGCGACCTCAGTTTGAGAACAACTAACATCGAACTGAAATCCATGGTTTATTTAGTTTATTTTTTGAGGAAACGAATAAACAAACCAGGAATTTAAGTTCCATATTTTGCTAACCTTGAATTTAAGAAAAATAAATGAGATATTCCTCAAATTAAACATCAGATTCATAAAGAACTTAAAAAATTGCAGGAGTACAAAATGCATTAAAATATACCTCCAAATTATTAGGATAAAACCATCTAACCCTTCCACTTAACCTAATTTAAAAACAAATGAAAAAGCAAAATCATTATGCTCACCAAACCAACCCCACCATTAACGGCTTTTTATTCTCTTCTCCTACCCCCATCCCAATCCAATCATAACTAATATCCAAAGTCCAACCAAACCCTACTACATAAAAATACATTATAACATGCAATTATTCAACCCTCTCTTCTTCCCTAGATCTGTTTCCATTTCTTAATCACAGTACCAAGATCCATTCCTCCCTCAAACACACAAGTAATTCATGGCATCCAATTCATCAACCAAAACCAAAATCATTGATCAATTTCATGTCTCTCCGCCACCTGGCTCTGTACCGGACTCGTCGTCTATACCGCTTTCCTTCTTCGACGTGGCATGGCTCTTCACCGGGCCGGTCGAACGGCTTTTCTTTTTCTCTCTCCCGATCTCGACCATCGATTTCAAGTCCACTCACATTCCCGCCTTACAATCATCTTTTTCTGAAACCCTTCAACAATTCTACCCGTTAGCAGGCCTGGTCCGTCCCTGCCCGGAAACGTCACCCGACAACCAATTTGAATTCTACTTCTGCGCTAATAATACTATTCCGTTCTCTCTGGCCGAGAGTTCATCAGACTTTGACAAGATTACCAGAAATGAAATGAAAGATTTCACCGAATTGTACTCGCTAGTGCCGCAACTTCCACGTGCAAATGATGGAACAATCCCGCTTACCGCAATTCAAGTAACTGTCTTTCCAGGAAAAGGAATTTGCATTGGAGTTTCTATGCACCATGTTGCCTGTGATGATTCTAGCTTCATGCATTTTGTCAAGTCATGGGCTTCCTCTTGCCGGATTGAACCCGTTAAAGCAATTGGATTACCTCCTCCATTATTTGATCGGGCAATAATATCCGACCCAAATCAGCTCTACTCCAAGACACTATCTGAAATGAAGGAAATACTGTCAAAAGGGGCCGCCTCCAGCATCGGAGTCTCCTTCTCCTCTCAACCAATCTCGACCATTGATTTCTACATTTGTGTTAACACGTGAGCAGATTGATGCACTGAAAGAAGGTCTAATTGCCAAATCGGATGGCCCACCGTTGCATTGTTCATCTTTTACAGTTGCATGTGCATACGCATGGGTTTGCCTCATAAATCCCAGGAAACCATCACTGACAATATTATCACAGAGAAAAGTGCGCATTTGTTATTCTCTGTGGACTGTAGGTCCCGGCTACAACCACCGATCCCGGCAGGGTATTTCGGTAATTGTCTGCGGCCGTGCTTTGTGGAGGCCAGCTTGCAGGAACTGCATTTGCAGGGAGGTGTATTTACAGCAGCTATGGCAATTGGAAAAGCAATAAAAGGGCTAGATGAAGGGGTGCTACAAGGGGCTGAAGGATGGTTTAGAAAAATATTGTCACTTGTACCAAACCGACCAATGTCAGTCGGTGGTTCGCCACGATATAGGGTTTATGATGTGGATTTCGGGTGGGGCCGACCCATGAAAGTGGAGTTACTGTCAATCGGGCATACACCGGGGACGGTTTCACTTGCGGAGAATCGGGATGGAAAGGGCGGAATCGAGATTGGAGTGGTTTTACCGGAAAATGAGATGCAGCAATTTGAATCATGCTTCTCTAACGGTATATTATATGTATAAAAAGATTTATGTATGTAGGCTGAAAGATATAAGTCTTAAGTGATTTTAATTTTATTTTTAATTCTTTATTGTGAAGAACTTCGGTATAGGCGATTTAATTGAGAACACTGTAAGTTTCATAAATGAAACAAGTCAATAATAGCAAAATCTTCAATTTTATATTATTGAATATTGTAGTTATTGGTTTGGAATTATAAATTGCATCTTTATAACAGAACAATAAAAGTAAATTTGGGCTTTCTATTTTAGCAAATTGCATGAAAAACTAACTTAAATCTCAATCTGTTAACGTTTGTTGGAAAGGAACTTCCGAAATTACGCATTACTTGGTAGAAGGTAGCTTTCAACTTTTTCAATCCCTCTTTCTTTGGTGAAATGGCTGTCATGATGTACCACAATGATAAAGCCATGCTGCTGTTACAAAAGGCATCAATTGAAGTATACCTATATTCTTAACTTGACGAATCATGTGTATACCTAACTTTGGCATCAGTAAGGTCTAAGTTTTTTTTTTAAGCAAGCCATCTAACTTTTTGAGCCAGGCGGAGGGGCAGTTGCCTCTCCGGGATTTTGAAAAATACAGATTTGGTACCACTTTGCTTCTTTTTAGAAATTATTTTGTCTTTTCTCGGAACTGGAAAGTCATTAGTTCAAAAGTACTGTTAATGAGAAATTTTGTTATTTTTATAAAAAAATTTATAGAAATTTACAGATCCGGACAAACTTTGTTGTTTTTAAATATGTAAAATGATATTATTTTTCATTTTTTTATTATGTAAGAGTATACTATTTTTATTATTTTATATTATGTTGATTGTAATTAGTTAATAGGTTTGAACCCAATAAGCTATTTGAACTCAATTTCTGCCCCTCCTGACAGAAATTTTTCATCAGCTCCTGCTTACATGGAGAGCATTACTTTTGTCACTAGATCAAAGGTTGGTTCTCAGTAAGGTCTAAGTTTTACTTTGAAATAAATAATGGCCAAGTATCATTCATTTAACAAAAAAATAAATAGACCCCAGAAATACAAACCAAGACCTTTCATAATACAGAGAGGAACCCAAAAGGAAGAACAGATGAAGACATCATCAGATCGGCACAAGACAGTTGAAATTTCTAAGCTGGTGATCTGAAGAATGGCGAAGAAGGCGGAACATGAACATAGACTTTAGTTGTGGATAAATGTTTGTTATCATATCAATAAAAAAGAATTCTAAAAAAGTGAGACTATGGTAATTTGTATATTACGGATCATATATTATAGATTCATATCTTAAAAATCATTTTTAAATTTTAAATAGTCGATATGAATTATTGAGTATGGTCTTCATATAAAATGTATCTAAAGATTGAATTTTATATTTTTTTAAGAATCTTTTTACTATTTTTTTAGATCGGTAGAAAATAACTTGATCTGAAAATTTTGAATCATCCAAAAGCAGTAATTCTACCTATCTAAAAAAATAATAAGAAATTTTGAAAAATGAAAAATTGAATCTTCAAATACATTTTATATAAATATCACATTTAACGATTTAAATCGATTATTTGAAAATTTTAAAATAAAAATATGAATCTGTGGTACGAATCAATCCTTAATATGCATATTACCACAGTCTTACTCTTTTCCAAAACATATGGAACATTTTAAAATGGAATTGATGCGGATTTTGGCGATTAAATGTGGTCAAAGGCTGCATATATGTAATTTTAAATGTGATGCAATTTCTGGAAAAACAAAAAAAAGGTCGAAAGTTTACTTCTTTTAATCATTCCTATGATACAAAACTAAAAGTGAACTGAATTAGTATCTCAAATAGTAGAAATACAATGTAAAGAAAACTAATGAATATATCAACTTTCTCAAAAAAAAAAGTGAAAACTGAATTAGTGATCTCAAAGAAGTTGATTGAACAGATGATATATTAACCTAGAACAAGAATGCCATATAATGAAGTAAATAAGGGAAATTGGTATCTCCGTTTATTGTAAGTTCCTTTGTTAAATAAAATGTTACATTACAATATTAGGTTTTGTTGGGTCTAGAGCCCAACCCAAAAAATTAATAGTCTTCAAACGATAGGCCGAAGTAATTTTTTGGGCCTGAGATCATGGCCCTCATTTGTCTCACGAAAGTCACACAAGAGGAGGCGATCCGATGTCTGGTCGAAGCCGTCCGGTTCTCATCAACATACGTGCGCAGTTGATTTAAAGTTGACCGAGCGAATCTTGATACGGATCAGACACGCATTTTGATGCGCATCAGAATTCGTACGCACGTCTTCGAAGTCCCGACCTCTCAGACCGTCTGTACTGCGTTCAGTAAGATAGAATCTCTCAGTAGGGTTTATGCTCAAGCCCTTCTCCCCTCTTTTCGGCCATGAGAAAGAGCTTCAGGTTTCCTCTCCACGATCCTCAAATCCAGGCTCTTTCTCAAAACCCTCCTCAAACCCCCCGGGCCCCAGTCCCATAGCTTCCCCACTTCCCAAAATGCCCCTCTCGTTCTCTCCATTCCGATCCCAGCCCTCTACCTCCAGTTCTCAACCCCCGACAGAGAAGCTCAAGGAGAACTCCAACATAGAAGAGAGATTCGAGAACGCCACATCAACCGAAGAGATTATGTCCATCTTTCAAGGAACTCGAGACAACACTTGACCCGTTCGACAAAATGCTCGGCCTCGCTTGCCTCAAGGTAGGTCAACACCTTGACTCGATTGGGTACGAAGACCATGAACAAGTTCTGAATTTTGCTATGAGAGCTTTTAAAATCCTTCAGATTGGTGAAAAGAACTCGATTTCAGTTGCCATGGCACTTCACCTAGTTGGGTCGGCTTGTTACAACTTGAACCGGTTCAATGATAGCTTGGGATTTTTTAACCAGGCAAATCGTATTATTTCGGCACTGGAAAGGGATGGAAATGAAAGTTTTGACTTAAGGCCAGTGAGTCATGCTGTAAATCTCCAGTTAGCTAATACAAAAGCTGCCATAGGAAGGCGAGAAGAGGCATTAATCAACCTAAGGAAATGTTTAGAGATCAAGGAATCAATGTATGAACCGAATAGTCGTGAATTGGGTATAGGTTACCGGGATTTAGCTGAGGCTTATGCTGCTGTGTTAAATTTCAAGGAGGCCTTACCTCTCTGTTTAAAAGCACTAGAGATTCATCGGGGAAAATTAGGGCAAAATTCGGTCGAGGTGGCACATGACCGAAGGTTACTAGGTGTGATTTATACCGGATTAGAGAAGCACGATAAAGCACTAGAAGAGAACAAACAATCACAAAAGGTGTTAAAAAGGTGGGGCATGGGCTCTGACCTCCTCAGTGCGGAAATCGATGCTGCTAATATTCAGATCTCTCTAGGGAAGTATGAGGCGGCAATTCAAACCCTAAGAAGCGCTGTGGACAAGACTGAGGAGGGTAGTGAGACCCGTGCCGTGGTGTATATCTCCATGGCCAAGGCCTTGTCTAGCGAAGGAAATGCCTCTGCCGAATCAAAGAGATGTCTAGAATCTGCTCGAAAAATTCTCGAGGAGAAGGAGCATGAGTCACCGGAGAGTGTGTCTGATGCCTATGTAGAAATAGCATCTATATATGAAGACTCAAATGAGTTTGATAAGGCTATAAATATACTGAAGAGGAGTCTTGAAATAATTGAAACATTGCCATGTCAGCAACACCTCGAGTGCAATGTCTCGGCCAAGGTCGGATGGTTGCTGCTACTCACAGGTAATTTAATCTAATTATTGGTACTGTGCCTAATTCACGTTTATTTTGTAAATTACCATGATTTTAATTTATATCTGTAGCATTTTCCAATTATTTAGACCGAGGAGATGAAATTTCTTGACAATTTAACGACACATACACATATTCAAGTGCTGATTTCATTAGGTGCAGGACTTGATTTAAATTTTTAAT
The DNA here is from genome assembly GCA_025461045.1 of Carex parvula. Taxonomy (NCBI): domain Eukaryota; kingdom Viridiplantae; phylum Streptophyta; class Magnoliopsida; order Poales; family Cyperaceae; genus Carex; species Carex parvula. Next base: position 245 of record JAJGRW010003921.1, on the reverse strand, counting down.
TTGAGTAATGCGTATTCAAATCAATTTGTGTTTCTCCAAGTTATAAAGTTCAGTGACTAAAATACTTAGGACTTAGCGAACAGTTGTGATATTCTTAAATGGTATTGTGCATAAAAAAAATTTTGGGCATCAAACTTAAAATTACTTGAGGATTGCTGCTACATGTTAGTAGGGGTACCATTACTATAGATTGAAGTAGAGGATGAAGAAAAGTTCTGGGCTGAAGCATTTATGCAGCCCACTTG
>JAJGRW010003920.1:0-27516 GCA_025461045.1 Carex parvula | reverse complement strand
GGGTTTGGTCCGAGGGGTGCTCCGGCCACGGCCGAGACTGAGGAGGGCATGATTAGGTCGCCTTTCTTCTAGATGGTCCTGCTTACGTCGGCGATCGTCGGAGACGGAGTTAGTGGTCTCGGACAAAGTCAAATTCTGTATTTAGTTGAATTTCGATTAGATCATCGATATAATCATTTTCTTTCAATTGGTTGTTTGTTTACTGTCGTTCTAAATAAGAGCTATCACAACATCAATTTGAATTTATTCGGTCATTGATCATGGTTTCGGTTTCAGATTCTCGGTCTGGTACCGATCAGGTACCATCAGGGTGACAAAGGCTTCATCATATGATTGGAAAATGAAGAATGATGTTTTTAAACATCTTTAGTCCTTTGAATCAGTCCGAACTTACTTTCAACATGAATTTCGATTTTTTCTCTAGTAAACATGAACTTTGCAAAATTTCATGGTATGTCATCTTTTGAATTAAATCGGTTTCTTGTTTTTATGAGAGATTTTCTGATTTCTTGTCATGAATTCAGAGAAGGGTGTTTGTATTATATTAGAATGAATTTCATGATTTTTAGAGATTTATTCTATTTTTAAGACATTTATTTTGACTGAGGGACAGTGAAGGTAATTTTGCCAAATTAATTGCTGGATTTCTATTTTAACAACTGGTTTTGAAAATTCATATCAATTCGAAATAAGATCAGAAAAATGCAAGTTTATGTCAATTTTATGTGTTTCGAAGTCCTCTATTTGAGTGATGTCCATTTTTGTGTTTGGTCCCTGTTTAATTATATTGCCCGTTTTTGCCAGCAGAGGTCATTTCAGCACCTTTAAATACTGTCCTTGTACCAGTGGTACCTATCTTGAATTTTTGTACTGGGGCTAAGTTTCAAACTGTAACTATTGGTATAGAGTCCTTATCATGACTGGTTGCAAGGTATAACAGATTTTAATAGCTTTTGAGCTACAAATTGGTACCAACAAGAGAGAAAAGGGAAATCAAAGCTCCAAAAATTCTTATATCATGATCAAAAACTTATCAAAGTTTGTTTTTATGCAGGGGAACCCCTGATTTTGTTTGAAATCACATTTTTGCATAATCTCACTTGACAAAGGGACAAATCATTAAGAAATCATCAATTCAAATGTACAAATGATATTTTCAACATGGTTGACATCTATTTGCAATTTGAACCTCATTCTTTCACTATTTTGCACAAATGTCTATTTGATCTCTTTATATTGTGCCTTTTATACACATGATATGCATTTATGCATGAAGAGATCATCTAGAACTTATTTGTGCACCATAGGCCCCATATCAAGGAGATTATAATAGGAACTATACAGCTCAACCATTATAACTCATTTTTTTGTTTACTTTCAATCTTTTCTAATAAAATAATCAAATAAATTAGATGCAATAGGAACTATACAGCTCAACACATGCATCCTCATTATTTAATTATTTTATACAAAGATTAAAAGCATAAAAGATCAAAGAAAGTTCAAGAAAAATCAGATTTGTATGTTTTCGGTTTTTTTTTTTACTTTATTTTTACAATAAAATTGCAAAAGAAGAAATAAAATACTAGAGTGATAACATATATATTTTTTTTTTATAAAAAGGCAACAAGGAAGAAGAAATAAAAAAGTAAAGAAGGAAAGCAAAGACTTTTTATTTAATATTTATTTATGCATATATATACATTTGTTTTTGGTGATCATTAAACTTCATGCTTGCTTATAAAATAAGCTTAGAACATCATGAAGCTTTCTCATTTTGTATATTTTTCATAAAAATTCGGAAATAAAATAAAAAGAAAGGGGAATGAGTGAGAAGAAGCTCCAACAGTGAACTAAAAGCAACAAAAATTCAAAATAAAAGATTTAATTTCATCAAAGAAATCTTTATTCATAAGAACCCAGCCATCAAGGCTTTACATTTTTGTAGGTATTTGATTACCTAATTTTCGATTTTCACTCTTACAAGGGAAGAAGAACACTAATTTCTTTCTTTTCTCTCTATTCCTTGCTATCTCTCTATCTCTTGTGTATTATCGTGGTCTTTCTATCTCCAGTCTATCTTCAACTGAGCTCTAGGTGCCTTCTTATAGGCAACTGAGGGCCTAGGGTTTAGGGTTCTGCTAAGTTGTCATTCATCATGCACACCAAGTGTTTGTTTAAGGGTCTTGATCATATTAGCTCACATATTCATGTATACGTGGCAAAAGTTGTCCAATAGGGATTTGGCATGTCATTAATCCTTCTCTGGAATGATTTCAACCTTTGGATTAGCATCAAATGTCGTGTATCACTTAATGGCCATTGATTAACCGGCCAAATGGGGTAACACTTAATTTTCGTGTTCCTGCACCTCTGGAGAGGAATCTTCTATTTTTGTCATCACCCAAAGGCATTGTGGCACGTGTCCTGGGGACCAGAGAGCCAATTAACAGCTGTAAAATAGAGGGTGTGCTATACCGGCGGTATACCGAGCTCAATTTGTCCCTTTCTTGATAAAAATGCTTCCAATTATAAGGGACTGACAGAGAGCGCAAAAATTACTCTCTTAACATGGGCTCAAGTCCAATTTATCACCTAGGCTGTTGAGCATGCACCATTGCCATAACTCGAGTCTGACATGGTTCGGGTTCATGGTACCCGCAAAATTGGCTTTCCTTACCCTTATTTAGCATCACATACATGGTCGTATAGGCTCTGGGCATAACCTTGCTGAGTCCTAAAGCTGGTGCAGATCCCAATTGTTTGTTCTCATTTTCAATTTAATCCCTTCTTCGGGTGCAATTGGGGTTCACAGATAGTGCTTCAAGCTCTCGGCTTTGACCAAAGAGAAGAAGATAGGCGTTCTCAACAGTTTCAGGTGATAGCCTATGATGAATTTCGACTTCTAATATGATTTTAGGTTTCGTTCTTAATCAGAATCAGGAAGAAGGAAGAGAGGAACGGGACTGACCCGCGTGCCCCACTGTCAGCCTCACTAGCCTACAGCACTGTGCCCCTTCAACTTGGGTTATAGCGGGCTGCGCTCGGCGCTCAATAGACCGCGCAGGGCTGTGCTGGAGGTTCATGCACGCCTGGTGCACCCAGGCTGAAGGGGTCAGAAGCGCTCTGTGCAATTTTAAACTGATCTCCTATTGTCCGAATGAGTCCAGTCTACCATAAACCATACTGTGGACATGCTTAGGTGTACGTGTTGTAGAGTGATGAACCATGTTCACCCATGTTGATCACCCAGCGAAATTAGTTCCAAGTCACCGACTTGTGGGCCCTTGGCGCCAGGGGATGGTTGTGCATCTCCAAATCGTACCCGAAGGGCATTGGGGAGGTGATTTTGCCAAGCATACCCCATTGTTTGTACCCAGCATGCCATCCATCAATTGTTTTAATTATAGGAAATTAATTCCTTAGTATTTTGACCATTTCACATACCAAAATTCATTGTTTTGCATGTAGAACAATAACAAGAATTTTAATATGTGTGACCAATTCGCTTGAAGGGTCTGAGTACAACTTTGGCATTTTAATTCCCTCAGAAATTGCCATTTGTCATGTCGAGTTTAAATAGCAACTTTTTAGGGTCAAACAAATGCCCCCCACCTGGGTGAGGTGTGAAGACCTTAGGATTGAACAGCTTAGCCAGGTGCCCCCAGTGTTCCTCTTGAACTTTATGGAATTCTTTCTGAGTTGTTTTTCTGGTCTGAATCTCAGGTGTTGGAACTCCATATTGGGCATTGAGCTCGGAAGTGGGTCTGATCATCTTCTTCAATCACATCCACTTCAAAAAGTTATGTTATCTTTATCTCATCTCGCTACTACTACTTGCATGGTTGGGTGAGGGCTGAGTATGCATCCTTCAGAGCTTGCCTGGGTACTTAATCCCTTGTCTTCATATCAGGGGACCCGGGCAACGACCATACTCTGCAAACATACTCATGGGAAAACCTGTCTAACCGAGGAGGGATTACAGACAGGGGAATTTTTATCTCTGATATAGTACGGGAACCATGCGGGTAATTTGCAAAATTGAGGGTTTAGATAAAATAGCCTTCTGGTTGTAGGCATGATATTGGGTTTTGATCCAGTTTATCTCGTGTGCTTCTCAGTGGGGGTCTTTGGTTAACCAGGGTTGGTTTTGGCTGTATCTCGGGGTCTTCCAGGTCATGTCAGGTTGGGACTTGGTTTTGGTTTTAGTTTAAGGTCTTTGCGGACTGTAGGTGTAGTTTAAAGTCTTTTCGGACCACGCCTGGTTGGACTTGGTTTTGGCTGTAGTTTAGAGTCTTTTCAGACTATGCTTTAGTTTAAAGTCATTTCGGACCCTCCCTTCAATTTATTCCAAACTCTGAGCTAACATATTTCTATGCTTTCTTGTCACTATTCAGAGTCTAGTTTGACGCCGAAGCTCGGAAGCTGGCTTGATCATCATCTTCAGTCATGTCTCGCAATCAAGGTACGCTTCTCCTTGTCTCCCATACACTTGCTCTTACACAACAGATGTGCTGTTTAGATGTATATTCTCAGGGGTTTACCCGAAGACTTAATCCCTTGTTCATATAGGGGCTTCAGGTAGTGACTATGCTTCGAACACATATCTAAGGAATCATGTCCAGCCACAAAGGTCATACGGACAAGACCTGTCCAGCCACAAAGGTCATATGGACAGAAGGCACATGGAAGCCATGTTAGTAACTTGTGTACCAAAAGGTTCAGAAAGGCATCGCCTTTAATTCCTTGACAAACAGTCGGGATCTCATCAAATTTCTGTTGTGTTGCTTCTAAAAAAAAGGGATTTGTAGGATATTGGTTATACTCGTGGTTTTGGCTATGTTTGGAGCCTTTTGGATTATGGTTGTAGTTTTAGAGTCGTTTCAGACTATCTTCCTTTGTGGTTTTTAGTTTATGGTCTTTTCGGACCATTGGGGTAGTTTAAAGTCTCCGCGGACCATTTTTTTTTTGCTTTAGTTTAGGGTCTTTTCGGACCATTATTGTATAGCTCACAGTGTTTCTTTGTTTGTGCAGGAGTTTCCTTTACTAGGCATGACCCCTTGCCGGTGGGACCTTTTCCTGTGAGAGGGAGGTTCCCCGGTGATCCTATTGATTGGACACCAGAGACTGTTTTGAGGACAGGGGTCACTCATCGCGTTGGGCCTGTGCTGCTGCAGCATGATTATCATTCCTTTTTAGGAGATAGTCTTCATCCCACTTCTTCAGATCGGACACCGCATTCTTTGCATCTTTTAGGGCTCAGCATGATGGGTACTGGGGCTCTTCCTTGGATACCTGGGTGTCTTCCTCCGGGCACCTTAAGGATAGAGGCGGGTTTGGTGGACTGGGTGAGATTCATCCTTCGGAGCGAGCGGGCTGCTCTCGAGAGGGTTGGCATTTATCATGCGGTATTTCTTTCTCTCTTTGAGTACACTTGGGACCCGTCTTTCTTTCAGGCTTTAGCAGAGAGGTGGAGGTATGCCTCCAACACGGTCGTCTTGGAGAACCGTGAGTTAACCATTTCAACTCTAGAGTTTCATAGGCTGTCTGGTTTACCTATATTTGGGGACCCGTATAACGAGTACCTACCCAATGCCGAGGCCTTGGGGCAGAGGTCATCTGAGGGTACCTTTGTGTATTCAGCTGCACTTCGTCGATTGTTCGACGTTTACCGCACTCTTTCCCATGCGGGTGATGTGAGCTTTTCTGCCTGGATTAGGTATTTCACTGATCGGGTCAGGCACCCTTGTCAGTCATTCACTCGTCCTTCTAGTCCTCTTGATACGAAGGAAGCGGCGATATTTTATGACAGTCCTGCTGACCGATCGTGTCATAGCCGCCGCGGAGTTTTGGGGCCAGAGGCTATCTTGACGGCTTTTTTATCTTGGTGGCTTTGCTATTTTGTTGTCCCTAGCCAGCCGGTTGGTGTCATCAGGTCTGAGACCTTTGTCATGGCCAACAAGTTGGCGCGAGGGAAGTTGGTTTCTTTAACCATCCCTGCGCTGGCTAACCTTTTCAAGAGCATGAGGGTGATTTCGACATCATGTGACCCCTCTTTTTGCGACGAGGTCGTGCCTTATCATTACTTGTTTGGTTGGGCTCACATGTATTGGTCGGGATTATATTCTCCTGTCATGGATCATGGTTTACGGCACGATTTGCCGGTGCTGGCCGAGATAGCGGGAGCGAGAGCCAGCCGTATTCCAGCGCTGAGGGCGCGGGCTTTCTTTTATCATAGCGATAGTTATATTAGACTGCATGGTGGGAGACAGTTTGCTTGTCATGACGAGCAGTCTGAGGATTTGGTTTTGTTTGACGGAGGTCCAGGTGGAGAGCACTGTAGGAGTTTGAGGTTGGGATCTGCGGAGGCGGGTTTCTTGGTTAGCCTTCGTCATGGACTTCTTCCTTTGCGCTTGGGTGATAGGGTGGTTTTAGAGCCATATATGCCTCACCGCTGTGCGCATCAGTTTGGTCTGGATCAGTGTATTCCTGCTGATGTCCCTCTTTCTAGCGACATTTGTGCTGACCTAGTAGGGGCGGCCAGGTGCTGGACGTCGCTCTTTCGTATAGAGACACAGGCGCGGTTTGTCATGCCTCGAGCTTTTAGGTCGGTGACTTTCACTGTTCCATATGAGAGATGGTATAGGGACATGGTTCAGGTTTGCTACGTGCAGACCATTGAGCAGTGGATGGAGAGGGTTTTGCCGGGTCCCGACGATCACATTGGAGTGAGACCCGTGCCTCCTCTTGAGAGAGTGCGTGGTGTGCGTAGTCGAGACAGCCGCTTTTTCATGCCTCGGACTACAGGCATGTTTTCCTTTATTATTAATTCTTTTTATGTATTTCGCTTGATTGCACTAAACCTTTACTCATTTTATAGTGCTTCGCGCGCCAGAGGATGGGGTGTTGACCTCTTTCGGGATTCCTGCTAGGATCCTTCAGCGTTCTGACCCTTCTCCTGAGAAGGTTTCTCGTAAGAGGAAGAAGCGCAAGACTAGCACTTCTACTCCCACCACTGGGACGACTATTCATCCAGGTATAAGCTCATTATTCCCTTCTCTTTTCACTTCTCTTGTTTCTTATGTTCCTCTTATAATACGTGTCTATTCTTGCAGGGTTAGACACATGTACCACAGGTTCATCTGATGCTAGGGCAGGAGAGGTTACCGGCTGCCCCCAGGATGCTTCTGCGACTGTGGAGCCCTGTTTGGTTATGGTGCCTTATGGCACCTTCCTTTAGGTCCCATCTTGTGGATTCATTGTGAGAGTGTGTGCCTTCGAGCCCACTCTTTGTACGTGTATATTTTTTGGTTTTGGTTGATCATGCTTGGATATACGTGTTTGTGGTTGATGTTTGCTTTTGTGATTTTCTCTTTCTCCTTCTTTCTTTCTCTTTTTGGTGACCGAATTTTACGAATCTCCCTCAACCAGGTTCTAAGTGATTAAGTAGACTCATCCAACTCAGGTTTTCTCTCGAGTCTTCCAAACCTTCTTCAATTGGGTTCTAAGCGACTGAATGGCCTTGTTTGACTTGGTTTTCTCCTCTATTCTCTTTTTGTCTTTTTCTCCTGAATCCTTCAAATTCCTTCAACCTGGTTCTAAGCGATCAGACGAATTCGTTAGAGTCAGGGCTTAATCCTGAGTCTTCTGAATCCTCCTCATCGGGTTCTAAGCGACAAGGCACCTTCATTAAACTCAAGCTGTACCTCAAACCTTCTGCATTCCTCCAATCGGGTTCTAAGCGATCGGACGTCTCCTAGTTGGCTTGGGTTTTGTCCACCTTGGACAGCCGTTATATAGCTGTACTTTCAGTGAACGGTGAGCATATGGATACCGACTCCTATATCGTCATGGCTCCACACGTATAGTAACCTCAAGGCTATGAAGAACTAGCTCATATGCTTCTTACGGTTCTTCCACATCCTTGCATCGCCTTCTAGCAAGCACCTGTCTTATAAGTCTTGCATAGAACACGGAAACCCAAATATCTTAAGGTCGTGGAGAACCAGCTCATACGCTTCTTACGGTCTTCCACATCCTTGCATCGCCTTCTAGCAAGCACCCATCTTATAAGTCTTGCATAGAACACGGAAACCCCGTTAAGGGTGCTAATTTCTTGGGACTGACATGAAAGGATAGCTAAAAAGCTGTACATGCCCCTTCGTCTTCCCACATCGTTTTCTTCGCGACTGTCCCTGCTCATACGCCTACATATGGGTTGCACGCAGAATTACGAGACCCCGTTAAGGGTTAGAAATTTCCTGCGACCCCGTTAAGGGCCCGTTTGTAAGAATGAAAGATCGGCTTCATAGGCTCTTCAGACCTTCCATAATCTTACTCTGCTTCTCGACTACTGACTAGCCCATATGCTGTATATATGTCACGCGTAGAATGCAGAAGAAGTCGTTAAACTCCTTGAAAGATCGGCTTCATAGGCTCTTCAGATCTTTCACATCCTTACTCTATTTCTCGGTAACTGACTAGCCCATATGCTGTACTTTCGTCGCACCTTTGAATCTGAAAAGGGTAAATGAGAGATCGGTCCTGTATGATCTTGTGACCTCTCATAAATTTACTCTGCTCCTCGGTAACTGACTAGCCCATATGCTTACTTTCGTCGCACCTCTGAATCCAGAAAGGGTGAATAAGAATTCATGAAAGACCGGTCCCATATGATCTTGTGACCTTTCATAAATTTATTCTGTTTCTCGATGACTGACCAGCCCATATGCTATACTTTCGTCGCACCTTTAAATCTGAAAAGGGTAAATGAGAGATCGGTCCCATATGATCTTGTGACCTCTCATAAATTTATTCTGCTCCTCGGTAACTGACTAGCCCATATGCTGTACTTTCGTCGCACCTCGAATGTAAAAGGGTAAGGGGTTGTGAGACTTTGGTGAAGGATCGGCCTTATATGCTCTTGTGATCTTTCACAGCCTCGTTTCACTTTTTGGCAACTGACTAGCCCATATGTTATGTATGCGTCATGCCAAACGCGAGAACTGTTTGAGGGTTTGCCCGTGGGGCTTGTTTGTGATCTTTCATAGTTTCAATTCACTTCTCGGTAACTGACTAGCCCATATGCTGTATATATGTCGCACCGACTGTGAAAAATATTTAAAGATTCGCCTGTGGGACTTGTGTGAAGGAACATTTACAGTGTTGTGCGGTCCCTCACGGTCTTGTTGTGCATCTCGATAACCGACCCGCCTATGCGCTGTTTGGGTTTGAGGTTGGTGGGACACAGGTTTGAGTAAAATATTATTACAAGTTTCATTCATGGTTGCAATCTGACCGTAGGCCTATTTGTGTACTGGGCCTTGACGGGACATGGTTTCAATCACGAGTCTATCATGGACTCTGGCCTACATAGGGCTTAAGCAGGGTTCTTTGGTCTTTGTATAGCGGTTTCGGAGCCAAAAGAATTTATTTTGTGGCTTGGGTTCAGACGTCACCCATGGGACATATCGAAAGGGTATGCCAAATTATGCTTGGGCTTGAGGGTATTCGCTTGTCACCCGTGGGACTTGTACTTAACGGCTGGTTGATTTTTAACTCCAGTTTGAGAAGTCCCTGGTTGTTATCGGTGAGACTGTTGTAGAGGTGCGCCAAATTGTGGGCTTTAGTCTTATGTAGGACTTTAATGTTTAGAGCCAAGGGTTCTTGTTCTCGAGCTCTGGTTTAATTATGGTCCGGGGGACGGCTGTTAAAGGCGCATCGAGTCTTGGGTTTCGCCTTTGGTGGGACTTCAGTGTGTTTTGGATTGTGGCCTACGGGGCATTAATTTATAAGTCCATTATTCATGGGTGTTGATCTGGCTCAAGGCTGGTTTTCGCAGAGATTGGTTTGGTGAGAACCCGATTAGGGTTATTGCTTTTGGGCTCCCGTTTTTTATTCTTGGGCCATGATAATTGTTTTAGTGCTCACATGGCCTAGGCACAACATCAAATCCTTATTTTGTTTGGCACAAATATATAAAGCCTGCTCGTCAATTTAGATGACTAGTTAGACGAGCGTACCAGTGACAATTGTTTAAAGGGCACAATCTTGACAAAGCCCACTTTTGTGCGTGAGGCTTTCTTTGTGGGCCTTACATCTCTCCACTCTTTCTTATTATGGTGGGACTTAGGTGCATGTATGCACTTGTTTGGAGGTGATACCTTACTCACTCCTCTCGTGCCTTCTTGGATAGCCTATGCGGCATCAATCCTTAGGCAGGGGTATCGCGGGAAATACGAATACCATCATTTTTGAAAACTTTGTTTTAAAAGGGATTTTGTGCCTTCAGAATTTAAATAGCCTAAATGACCGTTTTCTTTTGTTTTTTATTTGAGATATCATCATTAGACACTCAATTGTTTAAAGGACAATGAAGAAACCTTGTCTCTCCTTTTTTCAAACTGGAGGAAAAACAAAACCAGTGATAGTTGTTTCAAATGGGCACAACACCAAAGCCCATATTTTGTTTAAAGTACAAAATATAAAACTTGTTTGTCCATATTCAGAACTGGCTGGACAAACTTTGCCAGTGTTAATTGTTTAAGGGTACAAACTTAACAAAACCCATTTTGCGGCGAGAGGCCTTTATGGATTTTGTGGGTAGTTGGGGGACCTTACTTTTCGCTCGAGACAATTTCACTCATGCAGCAGTTTTGGTCCATTTATTTGTAGAGGTTTTCGCTTAGGTATTTTTTTATTGGGATCTTTTATTTGTGGACCTTGGAATTTATGTTTTATTAGACTTTTGGATATTATGGAACTTTGTTTGAAACATTTTGTTTGTGGGTATTAGACTTTAGGTTTATTGGAACTTTGGATATTTGTGGAGTTTTCGATCTTAAAATTTGGAGATCGTGGAGTAGAATTTGAGGAGGAAATCTCGTGGGATTCTCATTTCATGCAAGCATACACACAAGCATTTAGACATAAATACACCATCATCAAGCAAATATAAGCATTATCCATGAGAAAGGGGAATCAACTCCTAAAAAGCATTTAACATAAACGGCTTGTTGCCCCCGTCAGTAAGGAGCGGCCTTGGGCCCCACATGTTTGGCGGGCCTCCTGTCTTTGCCCGATGTGGTTGGTTCAGAGGGCAATGACAGATTGGGTGACTCAGAGGATTTTGGATTCTCTGGTGCTGGTGGTGGAGGAGGAGGCTTGCTGACGGAGCTTTCTGCATCATCAGGCGGAGGCATGTCTCCATTATTTTCATCCCAACCTTCGATTTTCACATCCACAATTTTGCGGATGGGATCAACGGTTAGCCACAACTTATGTGGGATGGTATTGGGTGGCCCGCAAGCGATCAGAAGCCTGAGCGTGCTATAGTTGTTGTTGGAGAAGTATGGGGCAATCTTAAGAGGATACCCGAATCCTGCCACCAAAGTATGAATATCAGCAGAATTCCATAAGTGTAAGGGTACCTTGCGGAGTCTTATGCGCGCATGGTAATTGAGGGGGTTGTCATAGCCTCCTTGGCTAGAAGTCCATCCTATCATTCGGATATAGGTGGGAATGACACCGGGGACGTCGGCTTCTAAGGTGAGCGAGCCCAACGAAAGGATGCCCCTTTTGATGTCGTCTCTTGGGCATATGAGTATGTAGTCGGCCTCGATTTCGTCGACTTCCTCAATGATTAAGCTTGAAAACTCACAGTTGAGTTGGTTTGAGAAGTAGTGACCGAGGCGGTATTTGGTGTACCCGGTTTTCCTTCCTCCAGTGACATAGATGAAGATGGATCGCCATAACCATCTACTCTCTTGCGGCAGTGCGTCCTTGTTGGGGAAGTCGACGGCAAGAGAACCCGGGCCTGGATATCGGCCATATCCCATTCTTACCGTCGGCGTGAGCGCCATGGTCTCCCAATTGTGGGGAATTGTCCTTTGAGCAGCCATTAGTGCAGGGTCTGATTGAGGTTGAGGAAGTTTGTGACTTAGAGATGTCGACTTCCTCTAAGGGTGTGGTATATATATCATTTCTCTTTCAGGTGCATCGATACCCGACATACCCCTTCATGCGCATTATTGCCTCCATCATGGCTGTGGTGGGAGTGGTTTTGTAAGTGACGGTTTACGAGTCACTTTCGTATTCTTGGCAGAAGTTGCTTGATGTATCACCCTTCTGATGGAGCTTTAGATAACGACCGCTGATTGATTTAGCGGGCTCTTCGTTTTCGTTATCTATCAGCCTGTATCGGTACCCTTCCAAGACTTGATCCACTAAATATGGGCCCCAGAATCTGATAGATTGTGACCTTGATGTTTCTTTGACAACCCACACAAGTTGTCCTTTCTTATGTTCATCAAATGGGCCAAACATGTGGACCGTTTCTTGTCTTGCTTCGACATTGGTTCTCGCCTTTTGCGGCACATGGGCTTTGTCCCATTCCTGCTTTGAAGTGCTTTCGATATCCTTTGCAATCCAATTGGGCTTTATGGCTTGATCCTTGTATTCCTTTATCGCCCTTATCTCCTTTTGCACTTGTTGATAAATGCAATTCGGGCACTCGCAGATATCGAACCGAGGATCATTGTGGTTGGCGATGGCTGCCTTTGGGCTTGCGCATAAAGGGTGGTGACTACCGCCACACTCTTTGCATTCAAACATATCCCATGAATTTCCTTTTTGGTCACAGATGTCACAATGGGTTATATGTCCAAATTCGAATTCTTCTTGTTCGGATTCAACTTCTACCATATAACATGCAGTATCCGTGCTAGAGTCGCTCGAATTGTCATCTTTAGGCTTCTTTGATGATCCATGTTTTGAGCGAAATTCGGAACTTTCACCCTTCTTCTTCTTGGAAGTTTGTATGGCATTTTCTTTCTTCTTTCGCCTTTTATTCTCTATGATACATTTGCAGGTCATGCAGAACCAGTTGAAGAACCTTTTGTCATAGCTAGAACTTATCCTTCTTCCGGTGGCGCATTCAGTACATGAGTATCTATGGCATCGGTCACAGTTGAACATGACGTGATACTCATCCACTTCATCACAATTCATGCATTTGCCTTTCTTTGTGTGGCTACCGTTACTATAATCCTCTTCTTCTTGAGGTGAGTCATATTCTGAGTCAGTGGACCTTTGAGACACCATATGGCATTCAGCTTCTTGCTCTTCTTCTGAATTCTCTGAGTCATCGCCTCGAGTTCTCGAGTCTCGGACTTGACTTTGCATCCCGGGTGCTTGGTATTCTCGAAGATACCTCCCTTTAATAGGTGGTGCGAACTTGTTGCCATTGCTTTCTCGCAACCTATAGGTGTCTCGCCCCAAAGCTTGCTCGACGATATATGGTCCTTTCCACTCAATTTCAGTGTGACCGTCTTTGGATGGTTGAGATTGGCTGAGCATGGACACCATGTCCCCTTCTTCGAATTGCGAAGGCATTTCGTTTTTAGGGATAAATTTTATCTTTTGCTTCCCTTTATCTTTGTTGGGGATTGGCGCATGAGTCCCTTCCAGATGGGCTGCCACCGTGAGTGGTAAGGTCCCCTCTTGTCTTTTCTTTTCTAGGAAATCCTTGAAGACCCAGCAGTCGTCGATTGTGTGACCAAGGATACGGTGATATGGGCAATAATTAGGTTCGTTGACCCGACTCGCTTGTTCCGGGCGTTTGCATACTGGCAGATTGAGACCTTTTTGCATCATTAGGTTAAATGCTTTAGCAACTTTATCTCGCCCAAATGAGTATGTTTTGTTCTTAAGTTCTGCCAGAGTATTCTTTTCTTTTGGCATCACTGGAACGAGTTTCTTTGATTCAGAGATTGTGTTTGTTGAATTTGTATGGGCTTGTCTCTTTGCAGATTGAAATTTTAAATAGTCCTTTAGGAGTTGAGCCAACATGCCTTCCAGTGAAAAAGACTCAAGTGTTGGTGCTGGGAGCAGTGATTCTGCTTTTCCCTCGCTCTTCTTCGGTTCTGGTACCCATTTGCCTTTGAAGCAACGTAGGCAACTCCATTTCGGGGTTTCATCACTACTTTGAGGATGTTCTCTAAACCTCGTGCAAGGGGGATGGCATATGGCCCCACATTCGACACATGAAGTCATTTCTGTGACCTCTCCCGGTCTATCGCATACACTACATGCGATCAACGACGATTGATCGTCTTCAGCTTCTATTGCATGACATGAAGCTTTGAAGGTTCTTCGGTTATTGTTTGGTTGTCGTTGTCTATGCTCAGAATGCATATCCAGACCCTTCATTTGTCTTAATAGGTCTTGGAAAGAGCGAGTTTCAGTTAGATTTGGTTTGGGTTATCTTGGCAAGGCATTGGCGAAGGAATTTCTCCCTCGACCTCTTCCGCGGCCTCTACCACGACCGCCTCTTAAAGCCATTTCTAAGTTGGCATGGGCAGCTTTCCTTTGGATTTGCCTTAGATCACAAGTCGGTGACTCGTTATCGCTGCTACTGTCGCTGAAGTATTGTATAGGACGACACTTGGAGTCATCATATTCATCATCAGATTCTTCATACCCGAGTCCTCGAGTATTTCTTGGCTTTCCATCCGGCCCTATGATTGTAGGATTACGGTGAGCCAATATCTGATCGAATCGCTTCGTCATAGCGTAGGTTGGAGACATGGGACTCATGTTTGCAAGAATCCTGGTTAGGCTTTTGGGACAATATGGTAGAAGAGGTACATCTACTTTGTTGTACATGGTTTCGTCTTCTAAAGGCCATTCATCATTGTTCAGTACCAAAGACCGATTTCTACCATCGGACGCTCTATAGAATACAATAGGCTTGTGCCTAAAGATTCCTTCTTCGGTAACCTCTTCTTTAGGCGGTACTATGAACACTACCATCTCTTGGATTTGGTTCACTTCCCTTGTTGTGAGCTCCTTGTGATGGTTCTCAGGTATCCTCTCAATCATCAGCGACGATTGACCTGCTTCTTCCTCGTCTTCTGAGGGTATTATGTATGACGGGAGTATCCTAGCTTCATCAGCGTCCTCCCCTGATGATGAATCAGTATCGGCCCCATATAGCCTTATTTTCTCGTCTCGTAGTTTCTTCGAACATTCTCCTTTTAGAGCAGGTTTATCGAAGAAGTATTTGGCATCTTTCAACCCTATTTCGTGTACTTCAAACGGCTTAATTTCTCCATTGATTTGTTTGACTCCACCATCTTTTATGTACTTTATACATTGATGCAAAGTTGACGGGACAGCATTGTTATTATGTAGCCATGGTCGACCTATCAATGCATTGTATGTGGTTTTCGCATCGATGATGTAGAACTTCATCCATTCTTGAATACCACCGATATCAAAAGGCAAGCTAACGGCCCCCATGGATTGCTCTGTCTTGTGGTTGAACCCATGTATAGTGATCTTATCCTTTGTGTGGAACTTAGCGCTCAACGTGAGGCGGTCCAATGTTCGCTTAGGCATTAGATTAATGGAGGAGCCCGGATCGATTAGCATGCGGGTTACCTTTTGGCCATCACACTCACCAGTGAGAAAGAGTGGTCTATTGTGATCAAGCGTGCCTATGAGCAAATCGTCGTCGTTAAAGGTGATGGTCGGGTTTTTGTTGTTTACCAGCACTATTTCTTGCATCTTCTTTTCGGCGAAGTGCGCTTGAAATTCTTCAGGGTTTTGGAGTGCATAGATGAGCACTTCTCTCACTTCAGCAGACATCATCAAGATATCAAACACGCTGACCGCAGCTGGTATTTTTCTATGCTGTGCGAGGATATTGTAATCTTGCACCATATATTTCTTAGGTACTGTTTCATCGTGTTCTACGGGTTCCTTTCCCTTTGCCTTAGCTTTTGACCTTCCAACTTCATCTTCTTGAGGCGGTTGGCGCTCAGGGATGTACGTACCCGAGCGAAGCACTGCTTGGCAATCAGGTTTCTTGGCTTTGACAAAGATGACTTCACCGTCATCTGAGTCACTTGAAGAACTTCCTCCATAGACAACCACGTTACACATCTCATGGTCATCATCATTGTCTTCTTGATTTTGAGGGATTCGACTCGCTCCCTCTTTTTCGGTTTTGAGGCCCAACATCAAGGCCAATACATCTTCTGTTAGGAAGTCTAAGAGGGTCAATGGTAGCGGAGTACATTGCTTGTGGTTTTCTATAGCTTGTATGTGCTTTTGGATTTCAGAAGGTGTAGGCAACTTTGCTGGTTTGGGCGACTTCTTGCCCTTTTGGCTGCCATTCTTGTTTGACTTACGATAGATGACCCGTTTTGGGGGCCTTGGCACTGTGGGGTTTAAATCGCTGTCCCATTTGACTTGAGGCTCTTTCAGAAGCTGCCTTAGCAACTTTTTGGTTTTCTTAGAGAGGTGGAATTTCCATGTTTCATTTGCGGGACTTTCAACCCTTTTTTCTTCGATCATTTCATCATGAGAGATAACATTAACTTGCTCGTGAGGTGCGGGTTGTTGCACGGCGCTTGGCGCTAATTGCATACGACCCTCTTGTATTCTTCTTTCTATTAGGTCTTTGAAGACCCAACAGTCTTCTATTTTATGACTTATCACCCTATGATATAGGCAATAGTTAGGGTGATCAACTTTATCTGCCTGATCGGGGCGTTTGCTTGGAGGCAATTCCATACCATCTTCCAAGGCTTGCTTGAATATCTTAGCCGTTTTCTCCTTCTTGAAAGAATACTTCTTATTCTTTCGTTCTTCTAACGATTTGGAATAACGACTATTTTGGTTATCACGAGAAACTGGCTGAGTGGGTTGGCTATCAACTTGTCTCGCCTCCTCGTCAGAAGAGTCAGAATCTCTGTCTTTGGTTTTGTTGGCTTTATTGGTTTTGACGGCGTATACCGTCTTTGATTCCTTCTTCTTTGGAAAGTCTCTTCTAGGTTTGAAGGAGGTTGATGACTTCTCTTCTATATCCGTTTGCCCCAACCTGGATACGGTGTCTACCAGATCTTGATAACTGTTAGGGTTGGCAACGATTAACATTTCTCTCATTTTGCCGGATGTACTTCTTATGAGCAAATCAACTGCTCCTTTCGGGTATAGGATGGCTCGACTTGTTGCTCATATTTCTCCAGCGATTGATATATGCCAGAAGAGTTTCGTTTGGCTCTTGCTTGGCCCATGCTAAATCGGCAAGTCTTATTGGGCTGCTCGCAGTGGCGAATCTATCTATGAAGGCACGCGCCATTTGGTCCCAGGATCTTATACTTCCTGGTTTTAGAGAACAATACCATTGAAATGCTGGTCCCGAAAGACTTCTAGCAAATTGGCGACAAATGAATGCTTCATCTCTCGAAGAATCTCCACATTGGATCATGAAGTGGCTAACATGCTGTTCTGGTCCCGTCTCATCTGTTCCATTTCCGAAAAACTTGGAGAATAAGGGAACAGTGTATGTTGGGGGGTATTTTGGTATATCAAATTCGGGAGGGTACGGTTTCCCTATCCGCAGTGCTGTCTGTTTTGGGGCGATCCCCATATCTTGTAATTGACGGCTGATCATTTCTTGAACATCAACCGCCATAAAGATTGGGGAGGTTTCTCGCCTTTCATCTTCCCAATGTACCCTACGTCTTTCTTGAGGGTTTGGTCTTTCTACC
Source organism: Carex parvula (assembly GCA_025461045.1). Lineage (NCBI taxonomy): Eukaryota > Viridiplantae > Streptophyta > Magnoliopsida > Poales > Cyperaceae > Carex > Carex parvula. Next base: position 9,958 of record JAJGRW010003920.1, on the reverse strand, counting down.
CTTTCATGCCCGTTCACGGGGCTGGATCGATTTGATGTTTCCCCTCTTTCGAGTTCGGAGTTAGCGAGGCCTTTCCCTCGGAGTTCAGCTATCAGCCCTTGTTCCCTTTCATGGGCTTGATGTACCTCAGCCTTAAGATTTTGTATCTCGGCTTGCATTTGGTTGAAGGCGGATAACATTTGTTCTTGTGTTTGCGTACCGGTTTGACTTTCACCAGCACCTGGAGAAGTTGCCAGGACGGTATAGAAGTTACCTAATGCGGGTCCATCCATATGGCCTACATCTGAACCACTTATAGTTCTGGGTTTGGCGTTTATGGGAGGAAGGCATGCCGCGTCAGACTCCTCCTCATCGTCGCTCGGATTTTCGACAATGGGGTCTTTCCCTTTTCTCACCATGCATACGGTGGGTTTGGAGGGTTCGACAGGATGGTCGTCTTCCTCTTCAATGTCTTCGTTGGTGGTTATCATGAAGACCGTCGCTTCTTCTTCTTGCTTAGGGTGTGTTTTAGTGACCCTTCGCTTTTTATGAGTGGCATTTGGCGCCACTATTGTTAAACTTCCAGTGTTGGAGGGGTGCGGATTTATTCGTGCCCCCAGCCTATCATGAACACTGGCTGGTCTCCTCAGAATTTGAGGGGTTTGATTTGATCCCTCGTTTCTTGAGCTTAGAGAGGTGCTTGAGCACATCTCTCGACGGAGTTTTGGTTCTAACGAGGCACCATGAGGTGCCCCCAGCCTTGGGGCTGAGAACATTGGTTTTGGTTTTGAAAAGAAGGCACTGTCGCGTGCTTTAGGTTTTGAGTCTGGGAATGTCAGTCTCGACTTGATTGATGGTTGGGCGTCATTGGATGCCCCCAGCTTTTGGGCTGGAAACGTCAACCTAGATTTGACGGAAAGGGATGTAGAGGTTTCTTGCGCAGGATGTACATAGCATCGATTCCTACGCTGCTTCAACATGCGAAGCTGCTTGTGGGCCCTATGAATGGCCATTGCAGTGTCATCAACCATTTTGCGGTTGGTGTTCACCCTTTTCGGTTCATGGATGAACGAGACGGTTTGAGGGACTTCTCCCGCTGCACGTATGTGTGCAGTAGAAGAATTTCTCCTCACTATCCTGAGTGGGGAGAATGAGTTGCGGATAGGGAGGGCTGGTTGAGCCACCAACTCATCCTGGTATGCTTGGAGATTTCTTTTCTTGGTGACCGACAGAGGGGTCACGGGAATTTGGTTAATTATGGTTATTTTCTTATACGTGAGTCTTCTTGCGCGCCTAGTCTTGGAAAGGGGAATGAACGTCTTGCCGTCCATCCCCTTAGGGGTGAGAAAGTAGCATGGTTCTTCATCGTCTTCAACTTCTTCCTCGGTGACAGACCCGAGGGACAGTTGATCATTCATTGGAATAGGAGCAGGGGCTTCAAATGTCCTGACTTCATCAACAGGGACTGCGAAAGTCCCAAAATAAACGACTTCTTTGCCAGCTGGGAGGCAGGCAACTTGGGCAAAAGAGCGTGCGTTGATTGCGGTGTAAGCCATTCCTGCAAACAAGCAAAACTCAAAATTTCATTAGTCAATTTTCGTATATAAACTTATACGTGAGTGTTAGCCCGATTATTCAATCCATAGGCGTCGATATCGAATATAAAAGGAAATGACATAACTCGAGCGGTCCAATGACTTGTTGTTTGAGTGTCTTGAAGTCATTGGCTACTTGAGTATGTTCCTTTTATCTTCATATCGGATCCCGAACCTGTGAGGAGGAGAATGTCCCACTGGGCGTGCCAAAACCTGTAGGGCGCAGAAAGTTGCACAGCTGGTATGGAAGGTGTGTGCATATATATTTAAATGTCTCATGGTTCAATGCTCTCGGTTGTTTGAAGAACATCGAACTTGAAACATTCATTTCTTTCTGCTGTTCCTTCTGGTTCACCCCCGACAGACCTACTGTTCATAATCAGTCTGTCGAGAGAGTTTAATGATTGTGGGGACGTTTAACTCCCAGCGGGCGCAAGCCCCCGCTGTTAATTACATCAGATGACCCTTCCAAGCCATACTGAATACCTCGTTCATTCCGGGATTTGTGCCTATTTGTTGCGAATTGAATAAAGGGGCTAAAAGGGGACTCATGTAAGATTATGTCATTGATTTGGTTTTCCATACGTTTTGACATGTGTGTGTGTGATTTTACATTAAAATAATGTTTATCGCGTTTAAAATAGGAACTTGGATATTTGAGAAGTGTATGTACAACATTTGTTTATATTTGATTTATAACATATTTATTTATATTTTTATTAATTATTTACATTCTTCTTAAGAAATCATTTAATTTTGGAAAAGGGTATTTTGGTCATTTCAGGATTGGATGATGCTCGACTATGTTCAATTTTGATTTAGAAACATAGAGAATTTGATTTGGGTTCATTTGGAGGTGGTTTGAGTCAATTTGGACTTGAAATGAAGAAGTTATGGCCAAAAAGGTTGAAAGGGACCTATTTGTAAATATTTATATTTTTGTAAGGGTCTATTTACAAAGTTGGGTGGATATAGAATTATAATATGGGCTTTAGGCAGGGTTTAAATGAAAATTGGGCCTTTGAGGGCTTGTTTGAGAGAGTTTTGATCTGTCAGGGACCTTGTTGTAAGTATACAGGGACTGTTCTGTAATAATCAAAAGTCAGAAGGGCTTTTCTGTAAACAGGGATTTAATTTGATAATTTTATTTAACATTTGAACTTTGAGATTCGTGTTGGGCCTTCAGGATTGGTATTTGGTTTTGAGATGTGCATCTTGGGTTTTAGACTCACATATACTTTAGATATGAACAAAGGGCTTTGAGATTTGTTTCATTGGGCTTTACGATTAGCATCGGCCTTTCGGGCCTTTGAGATCCGGTTAGGGAATTCATTTTATTATGACACAGGGGGCCCACAGGACCGAGATCCATTTGATTTATTGAACTTGGATCCCGCTTTGAGATTTGTGCTTCTATTTAAATCCTTGTTTTGGCGCCGAGATCTTACGATCCAGATTGTTTTAATATTCGTGCAGGAAGAATAGCTGATCGGGTTTAGCATCCGAATTGGGGTTCTTCTCCGGTTTCTAGGGGTCTGGTTCCGAGGGTGCTCCGGCCACGGCCGAGACTGAGGAGGGCATGATTAGAGTCGCCTTTCCCTCCTAGATTGGTCTTGCTTACTGTCGGCGATCGTCGGAGACCGGAGTCAACTGATCTAGGACAAAGTCAAATTCTGTATTTAGCTTGAATTTCGATTAGATTCATCGGTATAATCATATTTTCTTTCAATTGATTGTTTGTTTGCTGTCGTTCTATCACATAAGAGCTAATCACGACATCAATTTTGAATTTATTCGGTCATTGATCATGGTTTCGGTTTCAGATTCTCAGTCTGGTACCGATCAGGTACCAGTCAGGGTGATAAAGGTTTCAGCATATGATTGGAAAATGAGGAATGATGATTTAAATATCTTTAGTCCTTTGAATCAGTCCGAACTTACTTTTCAACATGAATTTCGATTTTTTCTCTAGTAAACATGAACTTTGCAAAATTTCATGGTATGTCAATCTTTTGAATTAAATCGGTTTTCTTGTTTTTATGAGAGATTTTCTGATTTCTTGTCATGAATTCAGAGAAGGGTGTTTGTATTATATTTAGAATGAATTTCATGATTTTTAGAGATTTATTTCTATTTTTAAGACATTTATTTTGACTGAGGGACAGTGAAGGTAATTTTGCCAAATTAATTGCTGGATTTCTATTTTTAACAAGCTGGTTTTTGAAAATTCATATCAATTCGAAATAAGATCAGAAAAATGCAAAGTTTATGTCAATTTTATGTGTTTCGAAGTCCTCTATTTGATGGTGATGTCCATTTTTTGTTTTGGTCCCTGTTTTAATTTATATTGCCCGTTTTGCCAGCAGAGGTCATTTCAGCACCTTTAAATACTTTCCTTGTACCAGTGGTACCTATCTTGAATTTTTGTACTGGGGCTAAGTTTCAAACTGTACCAATAGTTGGTATAGAGTCCTTATCATGACTGGTTGCAAGGTATAACAGATTTTAATAGCTTTTGAGCTACAAATTGGTACCAACAAGAGAGAAAAGGGAAATCAAAGCTCCAAAAATTCTTATATCATGATCAAAAACTTATCAAAGTTTGTTTTTATGCAGGGGAACCCCTGATTTTGTTTGAAATCACATTTTTGCATAATCTCACTTGACAAAGGGACAAATCATTAAGAAATCATCAATTCAAATGTACAAATGATATTTTCAACATGGTTGACATCTATTTGCAATTTGAACCTCATTCTTTCACTATTTTGCACAAATGTCTATTTGATCTCTTTATATTGTGCCTTTTATACACATGATATGCATTTATGCATGAAGAGATCATCTAGAACTTATTTGTGCACCATAGGCCCCATATCAAGGAGATTATAATAGGAACTATACAGCTCAACCATTATAACTCATTTTTTTGTTTACTTTCAATCTTTTCTAATAAAATAATCAAATAAATTAGATGCAATAGGAACTATACAGCTCAACACATGCATCCTCATTATTTAATTATTTTATACAAAGATTAAAAGCATAAAAGATCAAAGAAAGTTCAAGAAAAATCAGATTTGTATGTTTTCGGTTTTTTTTACTTTATTTTTACAATAAAATTGCAAAAGAAGAAATAAAATACTAGAGTGATAACATATATTTTTTTTGTTTATAAAAAGGCAACAAGGAAGAAGAAATAAAAAAGTAAAGAAGGAAAGCAAAGACTTTTTATTTAATATTTATTTATGCATATATATACATTTCTTTTTGGTGATCATTAAACTTCATGCTTGCTTATAAAATAAGCTTAGAACATCATGAAGCTTTCTCATTTTGTATATTTTTCATAAAAATTCGGAAATAAAATAAAAAGAAAGGGGAATGAGAGAGAAGAAGCTCCAACAGTGAACTAAAAGCAACAAAAATTCAAAATAAAAGATTTAATTTCATCAAAGAAATCTTTATTCATAAGAACCCAGCCATCAAGGCTTTACATTTTTGTAGGTATTTGATTACCTAATTTTCGATTTTCACTCTTACAAAGGAAGAAGAACACTAATTTCTTTCTTTTCTCTCTATTTCTTGCTATCTCTCTATCTCTTGTGTATTATCGTGGTCTTTCTATCTCCAGTCTCTCTTCAACTGAGCTCTAGGTGCCTTCTTATAGGCAACTGAGGGCCTAGGGTTTAGGGTTCTGCTGAGTTGTCATTCATCATGCACACCAAGTGTTTGTTTAAGGGTCTTGATCATATTAGCTCACATATTCATGTATACGTGGCAAAAGTTGTCCAATAGGGATTTGGCATGTCATTAATCCCTCTCTGGAATGATTTCAACCTTTGGATTAGCATCAAATGTCGTGTATCACTTAATGGCCATTGATTAACCGGCCAAATGGGGTAACACTTAATTTTCGTGTTCCTGCACCTCTGGAGAGGAATCTTCTATTTTTGTCATCACCCGAAGGCATTGTGGCACGTGTCCTGGGGACCAGAGAGCCAATTAACAGCTGTAAAATAGAGGGTGTGCTATACCGGCGGTATACCGAGCTCAATTTGTTCCTTTATTGATAAAAATGCTTCCAATTATAAGGGATTGACAGAGAGTGCAATAATTACCCTCTTATCATGGGCTCAAGTCCAATTTATCACTTAGGCCGTTGAGCATGCACCATTGTCATAACTCGGGTCTGACATGGCTCGGGTTCATGGTACCCGCAAAATTGGCCTTCCTTATCCTTATTTAGCATCACATACATGGTCGTATAGGTCCTGGGCATAACCTTGCTAAGTCCTAAAGCTTGTGCCGATCCCAGTTGTTTGTTTCCGTTTTCAATTTAATCCCTTATTCGGGTGCAATTGGGGTTCACAGATAGTGTTTCAAGCTCTCGGCTTTGACCAAAGAGAAGAAGATAAGCGTTCTCGACAATTTCAGGTGACAGCCTATGATGAATTTCGACTTCTAATCTGATTTCAGGTTTCGTTCTTAATCAGAATCAGGAAGAAGGAAGAGAGGGACGGGACTGACCCGCGTGCCCCACTGTCAGCCTCACTAGCCTACAGCACTGTGCCCCTTCAACTTGGGTTATAGCGGGCTGCGCTCGGCGCTCAATAGACCGCGCAGGGCTGTGCTGGAGGTTCATGCACGCCTGGTGCACCCAGGCTGAAGGGGTCAGAAGCGCTCTGCGCAATTTTAAACTGATCTCCTATTGTCCGAATGAGTCCAGTCTACCATAAACCATACTGCGGACATGCTTAGGTGTACGTGTTGTAGAGTGATGAACCAAGTTCACCCATGTTGATCACCCAGCGAAATTAGTTCCAAGTCACCGACTTGTGGGCCCTTGGCGCCAGGGGATTGTTGTGCATCTCCAAATCGTACCCAGAGGGCATTGAGGAGGTGATTTTGCTAGGCATATCCCACTGTTTGTACCCAGCATGCTATCCAGCCATTGTTTTATTTATAGGAAATTAATTCCTTAGTGATTTTAACCATTTTAAATATCAAAATTCATTGTTTTGCATGTAGAACACTAACAAGAATTTTAATATGTGTGACCAATTCGCTTGAAGGGTCTGAGTACAACTTTGGCATTTTAATTCCCTCAGAAATTGCCATTTGTCATGTCGAGTTTAAATAGCAACTTTTTAGGGTCAAACAGAGTTGAAATAACAAACTTGTTGAATTGGAAAAAAAAAATCAACCAGCGGCCAGAGGCCAACCCAAAAACTGGACTGGACCCGGACCTGGACCGGACCGGACCAGACCTTGGACCGTGGGAACCAAGGGCTAAGGACGGGTTTGGGCCAACCTAAAAAAACCGGACCCGTGTGACCCATCCAACCCGTGGACCGTGGAACCCCCAGACCGTCCGGGTTGGACCGGACCGGCCCCTTTTCAAATCACTAATGTAGATAGATATTGGACGTTGATTTTTAACTAATTGATTCACTTAAAATCATAATAAAAGTAATAATTTTTGTATGTAGAGAAAATTATATAAATCACATCTAACATTTTTATTTTAACATATAAAGTTTTAAATTTTATTAATTAGAAAATTAAAAAGTTGAGACATGAAAACACAATAAAATAAAAGCATTTGAAACCCTCCACGATCTGTTTGTAACTAAATTTTTAGCAACCAAAAGGTTAAATTTTAGGATGGAGTTTTTGTCCAAAAGGCTTTGTACAAAATCTCATCCAAAATCAGTTCTAAACTATCTGATTTGTGTTAAAATTTACACGGATAATTTAGATTTACAGAGCCATTCAAATAAAGTAAGGAGAGGTGAGGTTTTAAATAAGAACCATATACTACATATGTCGATTCTAATAATGAATTATTTCTATTATAGCAAATTAAGTAAGAGGGGGTGAAACTTAATCTTTTTTTAAATAAGGCTCGTGTCTTCAACATATTCTTTTTATATGTTGATTGAAAATATAAACGTGCAAATTTCCGAAAAATAATTATTATCATCTAACTAAAGTTCTGATTTTCCTGAATGAAACTCGTTGAAAAAGAATTTGCTATTTTGGACCGCATTGATTATGAGTCTGAAGTTCTGATTTTCCTGAATACACATCTGAATGAGTGCATCTAGATAAGCGCTTTCTGAGTAGGTGCCATTAATGAATGTGATCATTTGGTGTGATCAATAGGAGAACAGCTTGGGTCCAATGTCCATCGGACTCAAATTTGGGTCCGATAAGTTTAGGACCGTCCGAACCACTTTAAGATTCATACGCACAAATTTTAAAGTAGAAGTGAAAGTTGCGGGCGCAAATCTTAAAACAGATCGGACGGTCATCGAACCCATCGAACTCACTTTGAGTCCGATGGGCATCGGACCCAAGTTCCGATCAATAGATGGATACTATTATAAATAAAGACAGCATTTCAGATTTAGAGTTGATATTCTAAATTGAGTGAGTCTACGGTACTATGCATAGCACGAATTGGTTCGTACTACGGAGTCATATTTTCATTTTGAAAATTCTAATTGTTGATCTGAACCATTCAACGTGATCTCCACATGAATATGTACTTGCAGAATAAATTTTATATTTTTTCAAACTTTTTTAATATATTTTAAGATAGATAGAAAATCACTTGATCTAACAATTCTTGACCATCCAAAACAGTGATTTTCTACCTATCTAAAAAAATAGTAAAAAAATTCTAAAAGATAAAAAATTTAGCCCACAAGTATTTTCTCATATGGAAATCATGTTGAATGGTTCGGATCGACCGTTAAGATTTTAGAAACAAAAATATTGATCCGTAGTACAAACCAATCCGTGCTATGCATAGTACCATAGACTCACTCTTCAAAATTTGCATATTTCATAAAAACCAAGAGAGAGAAAGAAGAGGGGGTTGTATGTTCAGTGTTATAAGCACACCAACTTGTGGTAGTTTGCTAATCTGTTTGTATGGATACTGACAGAAACGTGACTGCTGTTGATGGGTAGATCCGACACGAGACCGAAAAAGAAAGAAAGTTGTTAGTTCTCCAACTAGACAAAAATCTTTCGCTGCACGTATAGTGGTAAACTTTATCTTGGATTTAATTTTTGCACTTGAATTTTGTTTTGGATAATAATTGAATGAATTGTTGTATTTATAAAATACTCGAATTTCCAACAAGTAACGTGTGTTGCGTGATGTATGTGTTCATTCACGTGACATGTCTTGTCTTAATCGAAAATGACACACTACGACAAATTATGCTAAACTGACTGTCATGTCAAGTCACATGACATGTTAGGTGATTAATTTTTTCAATATTATTTATTTATTCTAATTTACTTTGCAATATTTCTTACTTCTTAGATATTGTTTTATTTTTTATATGAACTTATTTAAAATCTAAAATAAATTAATTATGTACGATCAGTCATAATCACGACATGAACGCACTTACGTGATTGTCTTTCATTATTTTAATAACAATATGCCATGTCACGAGAATAAATATGCAATCTCATTCTATGACATAACATGACCAAATCACAACGTATTAGTTAATTATATTAGATCACATCACCTTTTTCATTCGCTAAATCCACTATGCACGCTTATTCTCTAATCTCTAGTACTAAGAAAGACAGCAAGGAGATAAATGAAGAAAAATAAATTAAAGGTGAGATGTTGTCGTATGATCGCAATTTCGATCAGATCATGTGGTAGGATATGACATGACATAAATTATTCTCTGTTGGTGTTGCAAAAGATATTAACTATGTTTTTTAAGAATTCAGTTGATGTTGAACTTTCTTTTTATTCTAAGCCCATAAGCATCATTGTAATTTGAACTTATGATACATACAGGGGCGGATTTCGGTGTCATTCAAAGGTGACTAAATCATTCTCATGATTTAAATTTTTCTAATTATTTATATTAAAATTTAATTTAATTTTTTGTTTCTTTAAGTTTTTATATTAATTTAGCTCTCCTATAAATTAGCAAATGTTTACTTCTAATCTAGTAGTCACGGTTGCTTATTGAGTTATGGGAGAATTTGAGTTCAAATTTTACCTCCCACAATATATATTTTTATATTTTAGTTTTTAGATTTCTCTGTTTAAATTTTCTAGTTTCCGCCACTGACTACATATGGTACGGTACGATATGACCTTCTTTTCATATCGAGTTGTAGTTATGATATTATATAAATTATTCTTTATGGTGTTGCAAAAGAATTAGGTACCTTTTTAATAACTTCAGTTATGTTGACTTTCTTTCATTTAAAGTCCATAGGCATAATTAAAATCTGAACCTAATGATATGATATGGTACGGTACCATATGAACCTAGCTTCTTTTCATATCGTATATATGGTACGGTACGATATGATAAAATTATTATTTTTGG
>JAJGRW010003919.1:0-19137 GCA_025461045.1 Carex parvula | reverse complement strand
AATCTTTATTTATTTTAACCAATAACTAAAAAATCTTTAGTAAGATCAAAAGATGCTTTAGCGAGATCAAAAGAAAGCGACACTGTAATCTGTTATAACCAATAACTAAAGAAATCTTTCTTTATTTTACCAATTGATATCGAGTCATCACACCCAATTCATAACCAACTATTGATATGCTTTAGCAAGATCAAAAGCTATATTGCATTTTTTTTTTTTCTTTCTTGTTTGTTTGTTACATTTTTAAGGAAAAGGGTTTCTATATCTGGGTAATTCGCACGACTTCTGTTCCATTCCGATAACCACATAAAAAATACTTAGGTGAAGAAAAATTCTTGTACCTCTGGGAGCACCAGTCTCTTTCTTGGTCTCGGAGAAGTTGCAAAGGCAAAATTGGAAGAGACCTCCATCTTTCTTTTTTCAGGCCACGAGTTAACATTGACATGGTATTGTACCTTCCCTGAACTCTTATGACTGCCTAAAGCCACAATTCCATCATGCAAAGCAGATGCATTGCTCTCCTCTTGTCTTGCCAAGCTTTGCAAGAAGTACCGACCCCCACTTGATAAATGCTTAATTCCTTCACCACTCTTTACCGAGCTTCCCTCTCCTGGATTTAGGGCTTATGCTGAAAGATTTCAGGTTGGTGTGTCGACAGATTTAGTGATTTTTTCTGCAAATGACCGACAATATTGTCAGGAGTTGTTTAAACGAGATCGGCAATAGCCAAAGTACCTCCTGAAAGAGAACTTTGATTAGAAGCCTCATGGAAGCTACTTGTTAGCGAGTGTTGTTATTGTCTGATAAATCCCGAACCTCCTCTCCTACAACTTCCATTGTTTGAGATAAAAGCAGGCTATCTGAGATATCTATTCGACTTACCATAGGCTCATTCGCTTCTGTTGACTCATTATTACCTCCAGTTACATCACCCATTGGTGAATAAGAGTCACGTGCATAAAATGCCTCTTCCACCACTCTCACATCACTACTCTTGCCAACACTTGGTTTAATCATTTGTTGTGAAACCATCTATGGGTGGAGAGTGGTGTGTCTTGGACTTCATCATTGTCCATGTAATGTGGGGATCATTCAGTTCTGTGTTCAAAATGTCAGCAGCCGAACCGTCAACCAGAGCAGTTATCTCATCATTTCTCTCTTCATCACCTCTAACCCTGTCTGGTAACAGAGAGTTGTGTGCATGAAGCCCAGCGTCTGTCTCTCTAGGACCACTCTGACCAAGTCTTTTAGGAGAAAGAGGAGTCTAATACAACCACTGGGTCTATCTCTTGGTTCATCAAAGCTAGTGTCTTTTCAACTTGCCAGCATCTTTTACCATGCTATTTGGGGTGCAAGTCAACTCTTGGGCAGTATCTCAGGAGACAACACCTTGACCAGTGTCTCAGCACTTTCAATCCTCTCTTCACCATCCCTCATTCCAGAATATTCACCATTTGGATACCAGGATTTACCCTCCAACACAGAACCGGGGCTACCATCCCTTGTTTCATCATGGTTTTCTACTACAGAATGTAGGTTGCTATCAAATGCTAAACTGAAAGCAAGTCTTTTAGGTTCAAATGCACTAGTTTCTACAGGATTCAAGGTTTCAGTCAGTACTGGGATGATTAAATGAGATGTTGAACTTTTAAGTGCCTCCACTTCTTTCCTCTTTTCATTATCTCTTATTCTACAAGATTCGCCAACAGGAGATGAGAGATCTTTCTCTGAATGAAATTGGGATCTTTGGTTCATCATTTCACTGTGCTTTTCTGTTACAGAATCGAGGTTATCCCTTGAAACAGTTAGTGCTACATCAGAAGTAAGGCCTTTGGGCCTGACAACAGCAGCTTCTATACAACCCAAGGTTTCAGTCAAGTCTGGGTTCATTATTTGGCAAGCCGAACTCTCTGTCTCTCCTTGCTTCCTCTCTTTACCATCTTCCATTCTACAATGATTTGAGGTTTCAATTAGCTCTTTGTCAAGGATCTCAGCTTTGTTGTTGTCAGTCTGCCTAAAAGAGGAGGTGGTGTCGACTGGAGCTCTTTTCACACTGGATCGCTTCTCTATATCCTTTTGCCTCGATCTGGACCTTTGAATGGTTGAAAGGGCACCAATATTGGTCATGTCAGGCTGTATCTGAGATTGCTCCTTATTACACTTCTCTGGATTGGTACTGGGTATTTCTTCATTTATTTGGAGGTTTTGGATATGATTATCTGAGAAACAAATACCAGTTAAGTGACTGTCTAGAAAGGATTGGGTGGGCTTGTATGAGGGGATGGGAGTTTCTCGGCTTGGTGGATATAATAGATCCGTGATGATTTGCTTCCTGTTTAACTCTGCAATTTAAGAATAATGTATTATAAGTTGTAGATTCATTGAGAAGAGAAGATAAATCCTAACATAGTAGTTAGAAAAAAGTTGCTAGTTCAGCAAAAAATTTGGGACTAACTGATTATATTATGTTTATTTGCTAAAAGACCATTTGGAAATAATTAAAACTCAAGTGAGGCAGTTATTGCAAAAACATGATGCCGTGAATCAAATCTAATGGTAAGTTCACTCAAACGGTCTATTCATCTCATATAATAATCTGATTTGGAAAGCATGGCAACATATATATAAAGGACTTGTAATCCACAAATTTTAATCACTGAAGAGCTTCATTTAAACATCTTATTCAGTCAAGAAGTTTCAAGACTATGAGCCCAATTGGAAAAAGACATAAAAACCCTACCCCAGTTGAGAATAGCAAAACTGAAAGTAACAGGTGGATTTCCCACGAATACCTCATAATTAAGTTTTCAATTAGGGTTTTAGGCAACAAAACTTGATCCAAAAATTACAGAAACTAGTGGCTCATTAAATCCTAAATGAACCTGTGCGATTGGAGTAATCGGGCACGGGCGCGTCAGATCTAGATTCCGTTCCGTCATCAAACAGCCATGACGGAAGCTCGCGGCCACTCGTGGCCAGGTTACAAGCGAGAGACTCCTCGTATGAATCGACTTGCTGCCTCAGCTGCCCGCTGATCCACTGTTTTCGATCGAAGACATGCATGAAGAGCTTCTCTAGCGTCGACATTTCTCTCGATTCGTACGACACTGCGAGAAGGGTGAACTCCGAAAACCTAATTTGGAACCTAGGTTCTGATTTTCACCATGAGGGATGAGAGAAGAAAGAGAGAAGAAGGGTAACGTAGGAAAGAATGGGCGGCCAGACGAGAGGGGTTTGAAAATTTGAAATCGACCGGACAGATCTACCGATCTGAACCAATAGGAAAGTTGCAAGGGAGCTCAGATTGGAACAGATTGTTCTTCCTGGGTCTCACCACACTGACATATATTAATAAAAGACATGGCGTTTCAGATGTTGTCCGTGTCCGTTGTTAAAATCCGCAACAGACACAGACAGCATCAGAAACGCCGTATTTGTAAATATTTAGAACATTTCAATTACATGTTTTCATCATAGCAAATTCATATATTGTTCGGTTATCTAACAAGTAATGTAATTTATCGTGGAAGCATTGAAAATCAGACAAAACTACATGATTTTCGTAGTTTTGTAAATATCTAAACTGAAATTTGTATAATTCTCGTCCAATTTATGTGTGAGTCTGTCTTATTACAATTTTATCTTTATTTTTTTTTTGTTGCTTTATATTTTCTTTTTCCTTTTTTTAAGGAAAATTTTAAAAATATTTTTCCGCTGAAAAAAATGCCTCTATTTTTCTCTCACTTTTTTGGTGTTTCTAAAGTGATCCATGGCTTGAGGTGATGAGCTCCGTATGCAAATACATAAACTTATAAAACAGGGAATTCGCATCCTATGAGATATCTCATATTTTGCGTGACTTTTTCAAAAATCTCAACTATTCAAATATATTATGCACGAATCTCAACGTATAATACTGCGCCCCCCCCCCCCCCCCCCCCCCGGCCCTATCTCCGAATAGACATCAGACACATCGGTCATGCAAAATATGAGATATTTAAGAGGATACGCACTCTAAACCATGTTGCACACGAAACTGCTCTTTTATTAGTTTACTTCAAAAAATTTAGTCTTCTCATATCATGGCAAACAAAAAAGAGAGAGAGAGAGAAATAAGGGTTTATATTTACCATAGTTTTGTAGAAAGCTGGATCGGATTGAGCATTAACGTGTTGGAAATAAAAACTATAATAGCAATAAAAGTTATGCATAGTATAAATATATCATGAGGAGGGATCCACTTACAACAAATTTGAGTTACAACAAAGTTACAACATTCATTTTTTTCATTTTCAAAGTCCAAATCGTCGATCCAAACCGTTCAACATGATCATCTAAATAAAATGTACTTGCAGATCAAATTTTATATTTTTTTGAATTTTTTTACTATTTATTAAGATGGATACAAAATTCAATGGTCTAAGTATGGCTATTTTTTGTAAAATACTTAATAAATAGTAAAAAAATTCAAAAAAATGTAAAATTTGATCTGCAAGTACATTTTATTGTGGAGATCATGTTGAACGGTTGGATCGACGATTTGAACTTTGAAAATGAAAAAAATGAATGTTGTAACTTTGTTGTAACTCAAATTTGTTGTAAGTGGATTCCTCCTCATATATCATAGCCTCACTCATTTTTTCTTTTAAATAAGAGAAGAGTACTTTCTAGCATTGCCTTTTTTAGTGCTTTTGATGTTCCTGTAATTATTCTCATCATAAATTTTGGTGTCGAGTCAACATGCCCTCAAATTACGAATCTTAGGATCGGAGCATCGACATTTTAGATCTGCATGAGATTTATAAGAATCTTGAAATGAACACAATAGTTTATTAATTTTTTTTTATAGATTGAAACAAAATCTCCATAACAATGTAATTTTATGAACACTTGATTAATGTGTTTGGTCAGGAATTAAGTGTTCATAAAATTACACTGTTATACTTTGATCAATAAGTTTTCAAATTACATCAAGTTTGATCCACATATCTAAACTATAAAGAATCAATGATGGATCTTGTCTATTTATTTTTATTTTGCTATTTAACTCTATATAATGCATTGTATGAGACAAGCAGGCAATTATCAATTAAATCATTGATTCATAAAGATTTTTACTTAATAAATTGTTTACTATTTTTTTTAAATATGTACAAAATCACTGTTTTTGAACAGTCCAGAAACTGTGATACTGTACCTATCTTAAAAATGAAAAAAACTCAAAATTTTAAAATTTCCTCCCCAAGTATATTTTAATATGGATATCATGTTGGCGGTTCAGATCGACAATTTTTTAAATATTTCGTAATATATATATATATATATATATATATATATATATTTAATGAGGGTTCAAATATTTTCAATTTTTGTATCTTTACCATGCCTCTATTTTTTAAATTTTCTAAAATAAAAATTCTAAAACTTTTATTTCAAAATAAAACCGATATGATCTATATTATTTTCTTTACATGTACATAAAAATTATTTTTTTTTTGTTTTGTTTTCACATGGGTTCAATAAGTTAAATAAGTTAAAAAAACATCAGTTATTTTTGTAAATTTTTTATACCAATCAAAATAAAGTCAAAATGCCATAATCTTTTGTATGCACATATAAAAAATGATATATATCATGAGGGGTCCACTTACAACATTTGAAAGTTACAAAATCTTACAACAATTTAATTTTATGATTTTCAAAATCCAAACAGTTGATCCAAATCATTCAACATGATATCTATATTAAAATGTGCTTTGAGATCAAATTTTATATTTTTTTTAATTTTTTTTACTATTCATTAAGTATTTTTCAAAATTGTTATTTTTCAGTGGTCCAAAATTGTCTAAAAATAGCAGATTTGTAAAATACTTAATAAATAGTAAAAAAATAAAATAATGTAAAATTTAATCTCCAAGCACATTTTAATATAGAGATCATGTTGTACTGTTTGGATCAACTATTTGAACTTTGGAAATCGCATAACCGAATTATTGTAAGATATTGTAACTTTCAAATGTTGTAAGTGGATCCCTCCTCATATATCATATCTAACGATTTTATTTTGACATTTGAATTTTAAATTTTATGTTATTTAAGTTTTAAAAATAGAGACAATAAATTTTAGGTTATTTAAGTTTTAAAAACAGAGACATAATAAAGATATAAAAATAAAAGCATTTGAACCCTTCTCATATTTGATATGTGGATCTATAGTTTAGAAATGAGGTCAATTGAGAATTCTTTTTATAAGGTAGCATTTTTTCTATTCTTAACACATTGTAAAAAAAAAAAAAAATTTGACAACCATACTTTTAATATAAATTATGTATGAGTGAGGCTACGATACTATGCATAGCACGGTTGGGTCCGTGCTACGGCTCAATATTTGAGTTCTCAAAATTCTAACAGTCAATCCGAACCGTTCAGCATGGTTATAAAATGAATATGTACTTACAAACAAATTTTACATTTTTTTGAATTTTTTTACTACTTTTTTAGATAGGTAGAAAATCACTTGATCTGAAAATTCTGGACCGTCCAAAAACAGTGATTTTCTACCTATCTAAAAAAATAGTAAAAAAATCAAAAAAATGTAAATTTTGGTTGAAAGTACATATTCATTTTATAATCATATTGAACGGTTCAGATCGACCGTTAGGATTTTGAAAACTCAAATATTGAGCCGTAGCACGGACCCAATCCGTGCTATGCATAGTACCGTAGCCTCACTCATTATGTATTATGACCTCTATAATTTAAAAAATAATAAATTTGCATCAGAATTATTGATTTAATTTGTAGTTTGTAACTTTGTATTGTCGACTCCTGCTAGAAAATATTTTACGTCCGCCCTTTGTATATAATGTAATCAATAAAAGGAAAAAAATTAAAAATGCGAACTCCGAACATCAATCACAACGAAGTAGAAGTGGAGACACTCAAGTCCAATACAGAAACAATTTGTTCTTTCAATTGGATTCTTCAAAACAGTCAACGAAATGCTTTGTAAAATAGTTTGGAATGAACAGAATGTATACCAGCAATCTCCACTGCTGCTATCTTAGTGTTGTAAAATAATTGCCACGTAATTGTAAAATCAATAGTTCCATCTTAATCCATAATAAGGGGTGCATGCATTAAACAATTCCTGTATGCAAAGAATCATGACTGCAGAAACAACAAAAGATTTTGATGATGCGAGATGAGCTCTTTTCTGTTGAAAAATTACCAAGATGATAATTTTGGTATCAGGCACCTACTTAGATGGTCAGCACGAATACAAGAACTTCAAAATGGAGTCATGGCACCCTTTTATACTCCTATCAACATCGAGTTAAATGGGTGTGCAAAACAAAATTGGTGCTAATTTCACACACATACAAGTCCTATATGATTCTAATATAACATGAGGTTGCCTTTGCATCTTCTATTAGGTTAATTCCTATTTGAGTAATGGAAAAGAAACTACTTGCATCTTTTAGCAGACTTCTCACTGTTGTCGCCATCTTCACATGGTCGTTTTATCACTGAAGCTCCGCCATTAATTAAAGTGGCCTGGTCATTTTCATTTTCAAAAACCTCCTCTAAATTGCCATATCGAACAATGTTAGTCGCAATTGCATGTACAGTAAACTCGGATCTTGGTTCAACATTTCTCTCCAACAACACCTCTTGGCCACAGCAAGACTCCCTTTCAGCTAAGTCTCTTAGTTCATTAAGCACCTTGTCTCTATCTAGAGAGAGACTTTTTTTCTTCACCTGCATATTACAATGAACTCCTTTTTAATGAAACCTAATAATCAAAATAGGATCAATCTACTACTATTTTGCAAATATAATTCAAATTTCCTCATGTTACATCTCATACATAAAAATAGGATCAATCTCCTACTATTTTGCAAATATTATTCAAATCTCCTGTAGCTCGATGGCCAATCTTCTACTATTTTTCTAAATAAGAAATTTAGTAGCTTTTCATTCTGTTCGGGTCTACAGGAATAAGTTTCTTTGATGTCTAGTGAAATTTGTCCCCATTGAACACTATACCTATTCCATCATAACAATTCAACCAATATTCCAATATATTGATGAGAAAATGAAAAGACATAAAAAAACAAGAAAAGTGGGTGCAATTTGTAAGATGCTTTAACTAATTACAATGTTGATTTCACATACGAGAAGAGATCAAATGCCTTCAAATTTGTGCTTCATCATGCATGCCTCTGTTTTCTTTTTTCCAAAAAAAAATTCTAGAACTAATATGACACAGGTAAAAAATTTTACATGCAAGCTATATTGCTATCGCTCCTTTCTATATGCATGTAAAACGTTCCAACCCTTTGGCTTGGTTTTCATGGGCACTAAGAGTATTAAAAAATATGCACATAAGTCATCTGCATAGTTAATTTCTCACATTCCTCTTAATCTGCATCAAAACCAAGCTGAAATATTGCATTATTTTACATGTAAGTAGATCGAGTGACATAAATCAAATTTGGTGGTAGTTTCTTGATAAAATTTTAACAAGCAGAGGCACTGTGGAGACAATTTGAAGGTTCTCGATCCCTCCTCTTTACAAATGGATATATATAGAATTAGTTGCCTGAAAATTGATAGGCCATTCAATCTGAGAAAACGAGCAGCCACAGCCATCACTTAAGTTCAGTGTTAATAGAATCTTGAATGGCTTTCTCTGAACCGTTTCCCTGTATTGATAATTTTCTCAGAACAAGATAATATGATAAATGAGTGGTTAGCTTGTAAGTTTAAAGATTTGAACTTGAGGTACCTTTTGAGAACAAATGGTTGCTTCTGCATTAAAGCACACTTCATATCAGGTCTATCAGGGAAAGAAACCTGAAAGGCAATAAAAAAAAGAGGAGAGAATCGAGTTAGGATCCTCAAAATTACTAATAAAACCTAGGTTGCCAAACAACAACCAAAAAAAATATGTATACATACAAAGAACAGAATAGACATATTTGCAATTTCTGTTTTCTCATTGTACCTCAACAGATTTAAGAAACGGCATTGTTGCTTTTGGTCCATGTGCACTATTAATTCGCAAGATCCATTTCATCAATGTCTTCTCTGGGAAACAGTTCAATTGGTTGCATGTCAGTTGAAAACAAGTATATTACATAGCAGTTCAAATTAAATTTATCACATGTTAGTTCAAAACAAATATACTTACTTCTTGTGGAATGAGAAAAGCTGACTTGCACAAAATCAATACGAATAAATGGAGGGATCCTGTGATGAAGAATTCGCATCACCTCTTCCATCACCTACTCTAATCACAACACATAATAAACGAACTTAACAAAATTTTCTTTCCGAATACAAAAAGTATATTAACGAACAAATTTACTAACCATTGATGAAAATAATTATATAACTTAAAAACAACTGAAAAAGATATATATATACCTTATCAACTAGCCCATGAATCACCAGACTAGCCTTTTTGTCCTTTGGAGTTGACTGCAATTAGGCAAAAAAAAATGCAAGCTAAAAAAAATGGGATCCCAAAAACCAGAATTAACTAAAGAATGCACAAACAAAATATACCTGAAGATTGACAATGACAACTCTTCCCCCATTCTTGAGGCATCTAAAGGGAAAGTTGCAAGCTGGAGTTATCTGCAAACTGTACAAGATGCAAAAAAATGACCAGCCAATACCAGCACTTACCTATTAGATCATGCTGAATCAAGAAGCACCAAATATTTTCATATTGTTTCAAAAACTTAAAGTACCTAGTGCCTAGACATAGCACCAGATCAGCAGCACTACAATGTTTCTGTGCAAGATCCATCTCCTTATCTGGCAATGCATCCTGCTTACATTTGAAGTTATCATTTTATTATAATCTGGCAAACAATGTGAGACAGACACACACACAAACACACAGAGATTACCTCCCAATCAAGAACAGTATCCTTTAACTTTGATAAGCAGCTAGGTTCTGAACAACGTCTTGAGGTTTTTTTCAGCCCAATGGTCTCTATTTCAAAATCTCGAATATACCTTTTGTGCAAATAACAGGATTACAATTAAGAAAAAAAGAAAAAAAATTAATCAAATAGTTACAAAAGGCACAGAGGCCTACTCTTTTCCACAAGATGAGCAAACCTCCATAAAGGAATTTCCATGCAGTTCAGCAAGCTTCTCTCTTGGTATACCAGATCTGAGATGAAGGCTATCAACATTCTGACATTAACAACATAGAATTATTGTAGTTCAGTTTTCTTTAATTTAATTTAATTATCATGGTTATTTTCTTTGGTTGGTCTAGAATTGCATAATTGAGGGTGTTGATCTTAATTCACCTATTTCAGCAGTTATGATGATTGGATTTTCATGGCGAATAGTTTTTCTAAGTTTTCTTTTTTCTAGGCTTGGTTGATGTAGACTGTGGAATTACATATTGAGAGTACTGATGCTTGATGCAGCCAAAAATATTCAATTCTGCACAAAAAAATAAAATTTCTAAAAAAAATTGGTTGTACTGTTGATGGCACAGTTTGGCACCATGCTAACATAATAATAGTAGTAAATGGACCTAGCAAACCTGACTAATAACAAACTTCAATACACCAGATCTCTCCAGTTCAACAAGTGCCATGTGTGTTAAACTCGGCATGGCCCGGTGAAACGGAAGCGAAGCATTAGGTATCCCCTCACCGGATTGCTGTAGAAACAGACATGACAGACAGATTAGAAACTTGATTTGTTGATTTATGTCAAAGAATACAGTAAAAGAATAAATTGGCAATTTTACCTGAAGAGTCCAGACACCCTTGGGCCCTCGAAAATCAGGTATGCCTGATGAAGTTGATATCCCCGCCCCAGTAAAGGCCACTAGATGTTTGCTCTGATATATTTCATACACAAATGACATGAGAAGAATAATCATGGAATTGAAAGGGTTGGTTAAACAAAGAAAGAAAGATAGAAATAAAATAAAATAGGATGGGATATCTGCAGTAACACGCATACCCCGAGAATCAAAACAGCGAGTTCTTCAATCTGCAAATGTTTTAATCGACAAAGATGAGATGAAATCAAGTTTTTTATAATAATAACAAAATAGAAGAAAAAATAATAAAGTAAAAGGCAGTAGCTAGATAAATTCACTTATAATGAGATTTAGCCTAATAGTAGCAAACAAAGCACATGGAAGTTCTTCACTTATCATGAAAAACAGAAAATATGAAAACTATATTATTGATGAATGGAGATTAAGTATAGTCATAGTCTAGGTTATTCCTAAAAATTGGAACAAATTACTGTGAATGAAATATAGAATTAGCTTCAACAGTTTCTTAGAACTTGTATATTAGAAGTTTATTTGTAGCTAATTGCCTCTATTCAAATAAAAAAAAGAACAGAAAATTAGTTATTTTCTTGCCATGGTTATACATTGTTACAAATATTTTTCTCATAGTTCCAGAGCACAGTGCCTACCAAATTATAATCAGAAGAGACTAAGAGAGATGACCGGCTAAGTGATCATGAGAAGAATAAAACCTACAAGACGCATAAAGGAAAAAATCTAGACACAAAACAGAACCAACAAAAAGTACTTGAGCTATTCAACACAACAAACACCAGAAATCCATCTCCAGCTCTTTCGATAAAATTGACACCCCTATCAATAATTCCCAGTTCAAGGCATGACATCGCTATCTCAGCTCTTACTCAAGCTAAGTGATGCACGATATCAAATAATCGAATAGTTTTCAGCGTGTATAACAAACACAAAATAGAAAAAAAAGTATACAAAAGATCCTAAGAGCATCATAAACTATCGACCTTGCTCTCCAACACGCCAGGAGAATCGAAGATCTCGGGCATCCCGACTGCCCCCACATCCTCCTTGTACGACAGCTTCTGCGCATACCCCAACGACATCTCTCTCTCACACACTCTTTCTCTGTCAATGTATTGAAAAAACGAGAGATGACCGGGAAGAGAGGTGGCTCGTTCGGTCACCCCGACAACATGCGCAAGGACCAATGGGTCGTCTCTTTTGTCTTTTCCTCCCTAGTGTCCCTGCGAATGAGATGGGCCAGGCGCCAGGCGGAGAGGGCGAGACAGGAATCGCGAAAGAGGAAAAAAGATGGAAAATTGAGGGATCGTGAGAGAGAAAAGAGGACTGTATACACGGGCCGGGTTCAGTCTAAATCAGCTCGTTACTGGGCCGACCTCGAACTCGGTCTATTTCGGACTGAGCCAGAACGAGCCGGCTCGTTTAATTCTAGACTGGTCTAACTTAAGGTTTTTCCGATTTATTGATTGATTGTTCGTAAATTATAATGTATAAATCCTATTCTACTTGTACATATTGAGGCTATATAGCCTTCAGAATTAATAGCAAAAAAATGATTATAGAGCAATGGAGACTATGTTACCCCGATACTTTACCTAGGGTCCCATACTCGTATTGGGTGCGTATCGGATACGAATACGCACCCGATACGGCCCCGATCCGTGTCTGATACGCCAGCTGGCCCATCGGCTTACGTGGCGTATCCTACACACCTCCGATACTCCACCGATACGCTCCGATACGCTCCGGATACTTCCCGATACGTCACAGATACTTGTACATCCCGTGGACCGCACCCGTACAACACGCAAGAATGGTGTACCATGAGCCGCACAATAACCCAAAAAAATTTCCCATCAGTGTGAATCAAACGTGGGCTCGTTTGTTGAGAACCAAAGCAACTACCACTACACTACACAAGCCTTTGTTGCTAATATATGTAACTAGGGTATAATATAAGTGTTTAATTAATAATATAATTAAAATAATAAAAAGTAATATATTTAATTGGCATATCGTATCCAGGATTTTTGAAAATTGTCGTATCGCCGCATCCGTATCATATCTGATACGATACCCGTACCCGTATCTATGCAACATAGCATGGAGAATGGAGAAGATAAATTGTACGTGATAACTATATATCGGAAGGACTCACAGATTTCTTTATAAATAGAAAAATAAATAAAAATATATCAAGAAAAGAGAACAATTTAGGAAAATTCAAAATTTAAGAAACCATAACGTCCAAATAATTTGTCCCGTTAACTTCCGTAATCAGAAAAAAATAAATCAGACCTGAGCAGCGACGAAAAAGCAATTTGATTCTATTTAATAGTTTGTATTTTATACTCATATTGATTCCAAGGATAACATACATTACATTATTTTATACTAGCAATTTGTTTGATTCATCTCAACTTTGTACCGATTTCCAAGACAGTATATGGACCATTATTTCTTCGTAGATACGTTTCTATTTCTTCTCAACAGAAATTAGCGTTGGCTCTGGATGTTATGATCCATAACTTTCGGAGAGATTTTTTCTCAGAGTGAATTATATGTTTTAGTTAATTAGTAGAGTTTAACGGAATAACTTATCTGAATATTATAGTCTATAACGTCAGCCGGTCGTTATACCATAATAGTTTTCTTAGATTTCAAATTTTTCTGAAATCATTCACTTTTTTCGATATTTTTTATTTTTCTATTATTAAAAAAATCGGCATGGACTCATGGGTGTAATCTGTAAATTTTCCACACGCTATGCTATGTATCTCCCAAGAATTACATCTCCGACATTCATAGTCTGTTATTTATTTTCAACACTTTCTGAAAAAAAAATTATAAAAGTAAGATTGTAATTCAAAATAATTATAAAATTTCTCACCCTAAATTTTGTCCTATAAAGTTCTTTGAGATTAATTTTGATGGTTTTTTTTTAAGTCAGTAAGAATCGCTGACTGACATTTGTATTGAGATAAAAACTAATCCTGTACCATAAGTTAATTACAACACACCCCTCTTTTCGTAGAGAGATTAATTTTGATGTTAGTTTGATGATTGCGGTGTTGAATTGAGATTTTACATCAATTGTCAAATTGATATTGACGGGACTGATCTGCAATTTCGGATGAGATTTTAAAATTTAAAGAATAGGCAGAATTTTATAAATCTCACGGTGCATGTTTTAAGTTATTTTCACATTCAATATACAATGACATAAATTAAACTCCAGATGTCAAATTATTTGTCACATAATACTTTTCCCTCATCAGTCTTGTCTGCACATATTGTCATTCGATCTAGATACAATATTTTCAATGATACAAAAAATATACAGATATTTCTAAACAAAATAAAATTGATCGAGAGGGAAAAAAAACTATAATCATAAAGTAAATACCAATTCTATCAAATATATACTATTCATTCATTCATTCGATCCAAATAATTTATGTACCTTAACCACACCGCGACTTGTCGTTACCCCTTCTGCGCAAAAGTGGATCTGTTTTCATTACAAGCTGGGTTCAAGTTCAACACAAGCACATTTTCTAAAAGACAGCTACAGCGAGGACTGAGGCAACAAAACCAGCAACAGCAAACCCAGTTTCAGCCCTGATAGCTCCACTGGATGGGCTAGACGGAGCAGTTGCAGGAGCCTCAGAAACAGGTGGAGATGGTGGACTTTCTATACTGCTGTCCGGCCCATCAGCAATGGGTCCATCCGCAAAGTCATTGGGTTCCGATCCAGGAGCCTCAACAGATGGAGCAATTGCCGGAACCGTTGAAGGAGCAATGGCAGGAGCAGTCGACGGAGCAGCTTCCGGAGAAGCTTCCGGAGCAGCTTCGGGAGAAGTTGAAGGAGAAGTCACTAGAGCCTCGGTCGGGGTGGCAGCATCATCAGTTGTTGGTGCGCTGGCAGGGACAGCGGCATCATCAGTTGTTGGTGCATTGTCAGGGACAGCAGCTGCATCAGAAGATGGAGATTTTGCAGGAGCGGCTACCTCTGGTGTGGCCTCAGGTGATGCAGCAGGGGCCTGTGCATTGACAGAGAGGGCCAAGAAGGCAAAAAATAGAGCAGCAGTGAACATGCGAGCCATGGTATATGATTCTTCGTTTTCTTCCTCGCCTTAAAGGGAAGAAGGTGACGAAGATAAAAAGGATATAAGGAGATTTTAGTTGTTTGAAGGATTCTTTTTGTTAAGAGGCTACAAATGCCAGCATAAATGAATGGAGAAATTAATGTAAGTTCAATATATAAGTTATGGAAGATGTGAGCAACGGAAAAGGTGATAACAATGGTAGTGCGTCTCCGGCGGAAGCTATGTTTAGGCTTTGTTTGAATATTAGTCTCGTAGTATTCGGATGGGAGCTCAACGAAGTTTGATTTGCTTTGCCTAAATTTAGTGCTGATGTTTTATTTTACAGTTAATTGCTTGAGCAAATATGAATTTCAAAGCCCTTTCATTTTTTACGGTTTTATTTTTTTCAAGGATCGATGTTGGTTTCTTCTTTACTGTTAATTGCTTGGACTCGCAAATTCAGAAATTCTTCATTAATTATACATGTGTTTATTAAAATCTCAAGCACTATATTTTTTGGAAGATACCATAATATATATTATCACTTGAGTGTGCATATATATAGGTACAAAAAAATATATTGAAAACTAACTAAATCAGTTCAAAAAACTATTAACTCTTTAATTAACTCTTTGAACTCGGAAGAATTTGGGTCAACTGGTCAAGCTCGCTCCCGGCAAGTAGGGGTGTTAATGGGTACGGCAAGGGGTGGAATCATTTTCATACCCGTACCCGTTACAAATTGTCCGTACCCATATTCTACTTTTATCCGCTACAATTATCCTATCCGTTATGATCGTCGGATAACGAAACGGTAGCGGGTAAATAACAGGTAACCCTAATATATAATTATTTTTATAATTATCCAATCGGGTAACGGATACGAAATAGGCTTTACCGTTTAGATAACAAAAAAAAAATATTTACCTATACCCGTACCTGATAAGTTTACGAAAAAAAATCTTACATATACCCATCTTAAAGAATACGGTACGGGTCGGGTAAACGGATAAAAGGGTGCCATTGACACCCCTACCGGCAAGACTACTTCCCGCTTTTGTATCCGCTATGATAAAATTTGGGTCAAGCTCACTTAATTGAGTGGACGATTATACCTCTGTTTTATTATTTTCCAAATAATGCAATCTCCTTTGATTAATGTATTACTTTAGTTTCTTTTATATTATATATCGTTAAATTGAAAAATCTTTATTTAAAATTAGATCTTTTAAATCATTAAATAAGTTTTTTTATAATAAAATATACTTTCTATAAATTAGACCACACTTAATGATTTTTATAATTAAAATCTACTTTCCATAAGTTAGACCACAATTAATGATTTAATTATACATTGAAATATAATAATTAAATTAGAAAGTTTAAGCAATCCAGATAGCGACTATGAAGCGTGTTGTCGAACTCAGTCTTGCCATTATGTCTCTCTTGCTTTACTTTTGAGTATCGGATCATATAAATCTGGCTAATATGCTGCGCGTAGCATAGAGGGCCTCCGTGCTACAGCTCAATATTTGAGTTTTCAAAATTCTAACGGTCAATCTGAACCGTTCAACATGATCTCCATATGAATATATACTTGCAAACCAAATTTTACATTTTTTTACTATTTTTTTAGATAAATAAAAAATCACTTAATTTGAAAATTATGTACCATTCAGATCAAGTGATTTTCTACCTATCTAAAAAAATAGTAAAAAAATTATAAAAAATGTCAAATTTGGTTTGCAAGTACATATTCATATGGAGATCATGTTGAACAGTTCAGATCGACTGTTAGGATTTTAAAAACTCAAATATTGAGCCGTAGCACGGAAGCTCTCTATGCTACGTGTAGCATAGTAGCCAACTCCCGGATCATATATGAAATATATTGATCTCTGACTCTGAGTATGTTTTTTACGGCTTTTTTTTTTCAATTGTTAAATCGGAATATTTTTATTCATATAATAGTAAGATGGCTTATGTCTACTAAAGTACGATTCAAAAACTATAAAATTAAATATTTATCATCCTAGATTCTGAATAACTCACATATTTTTTCCAATTAATTAAAAATTGAAATAATTATGTTTAGTATTATATATTATAATTAATTACTTAGTTCCTTCCCCCTTTCCTTCGACATCTAATCGTTCGTGTCTTCTTTTGACACAACTCTTCTCCTTCTGTGCTAAAGTTCCTCCCCGTCTCGAAAATAAATCTGCTGCGATTCCGAGGTAGATCGCAGGAACCTGCGATCCCATCTCAACTGTTGGTCTTTATCGAGATGCGTGCGTGAAAATTTACTTTTAAGAACGTTTCTGAGATCCGCGCTCGAGAAAATTTGAACCGTTGATCTCGGGATCGCAGGGTCCTGCGATCTGCCTCGGAATCGCAGCAGATTCGGACTCCCCCGTCTCTCCTGTCTTCTTGCTGAAACCTATCCTCATCTCTTTTGCCCCTTTTAACGGGTGTGCATTTCGCTTCTCTAACATTAATCTGATCCGATCTCTGTTGGCTATGGGATACAAAGAGGAAGAAATATTAAAATCTAAAAGGGAGCTCCTGTTGGAGGAGGAAGAGAGACCTGGATGGGAGCTCGGAGTAGACATGCAGATATATAATGAAGAGAGAGAGGGAGGTACTGAGAGTCTGTCTAGATGAAGAGAGAAAGCGTACATGGCAAATGAGATTGGTTTTAATTGATCCTTGATTAATTTTAGTTTTCATAATTTTAAACATAATTGATTTGAATTCTAGGTATATTTGATATATTTATATTATATTGGATAAATATGTGATCGAGTCATTAGAATTTAAGATGGCAGATACTTTATTAAAGAATTTGGAATGATAAATACGTAATTGTAGAATTTAGAATGGTAACACGTAATATTATAGTGGTATACACGGATGTTAAGATATTACGGATAAAAGAGATGAACTTTTTAGGATCAAAGAGATGAACATTGTATATAGATGGAAATATATCCACTAAAAGAATTTGGTATACGTCCAATATTTTTTCAAAAATTTCGTTGGATATTGAATTTGGAATATTGTTTTTAGATTGTCTTGAAAATTTGATCAAAATTTTCTTTCAGGTATTCTAATTGTAAAAGATTGAGCATAAAAGTGTTATTTACTTTCATCAACATAAGTCTTATATATACGCTAACTCGTACAAAATATTGAGGACAATGGCCATGAAAAGCATAAGAAAAGAGAGCCGTGAAAAAAAAAAACTATAATAAATATATTCTTAATATAATTTAATTGTTATCTTCGGTGCATTAGTAGATCATTAAGTGAGGTCTACCTAATTTAAAGATGAAAAATATCTAATTTAATATTATTTAAAAAAAATCTAGTCTCAAACAAGATTGTTTTTTTTTTTACGATTTTAAAGAGATATAATGAATAGATTAATTGCCTTATTAGACAAACAACTATATATGTGTATATATGATCGTTAACCAATTAACAACTATATATGTAATTTAGGTAATGCAATCGGTGATTAAGTGAGGTCTACCTAATTTAAAGATGAAAAATATCTAATTTAATATTATTTTAAAAAAATCTAGTCTTAAACAAGATTTTTTTTTTTTACGATTTTTAAAGAGATTTTTTTAATACAATATTAAATTAGTATTAAATAAAATATTATATTAAATATAATATAATATTAGATTAATTTTATACAATATAATATTGATTTAAATGTTAAATGTAATATAATATTATTTACATGTTAGATTAGTTATTAAATAAAATATTAGAGTAAATTTAATATAATAATAGATTAAATATAAGACAATATAATATTAATTAAATATTAAATGTAATAAAATATTATTTTAAAATAGTAGATTAGTATTAAATAAAATATTAGATTAATATAATATAATATTAGATATAAAGATAAGATAATAATATACTTTAAATGTTAAACTGTAATGTAATATTATTTTAAATGTTAGATAGTATTAAATAAATATTAGATTAGTTAATATAATATTAGCTTAAATATAATACAAAAAATATATATATTAGTGTAATTATTAAATGTAAATAAAATATTATTTTAAATATTAGATTAGTATAAATAAAAGTTAGATTAAATATAATAATATTATTTTAAATATTAGATTATTAAAAATAAAATATTAGATTAAATCTATAATATTTAGATTAATAATACAATATAAT
>JAJGRW010003918.1:0-50558 GCA_025461045.1 Carex parvula | reverse complement strand
CTCACGCTATGTCTGATATTTTTATTTTGAAAGTTTTTTAATGGTGGATCTGAATCGTTTAACATAATCTTCATAAAAAATATATTTTTGTTATGTTTTGTTATTCTTTTATTAAATAGTTAGAAAACCATTCGATCTAAAATATTTTTGCACCATCCAAAAACAATGATTTTCTATCTATCTAAAAAAATAGTATAAAAATTCTAAAAAATGTAAAAATTTAGTTCACAAGTACATATTCATATCGGGATCATGTTGAATGGTTCAGATCAACCATTTGAACTTTGAAAACGAAAATAACAATTCATAGTATGGACCAATTCGCACTATCATGGGCGGAAGATAAGTAAGCCCATGGGTGGCTAAGCCACCCCCAACATTTTCAAAATTATTTATATATATAGCACATAGAATTTTAATTAAAACTTATATTTATATATATTAGCCCCTATGCATAATACAAAAATGTAAAGAATTTCAATGTAAGATTCACATGTTATTTTTTTCAACTCTTCACAAAGTTCAGCCTTTACACGTAAAAAGAAAATAAAAATATCTTTGATCATTTCCCGACATTTCTATTAATATCCAAAGTTTAATAGAAATTATTTAATATACCCAGATCCGCTGGGAAGTTATAAAAATGTCTATACTGGCTATTTTCTGACCGATACCCAATTTAATTCAGTACCGGCCAGAAAATGGCCGGTACCCAAAATTTTTTTTTTTTTTTTTAGGATGGGCATAACATATTTAGCTAGAAGAAAAAGTCGTAGAAAACTCGGATTGAAGTTTACACTCGGTTTGGTTAAGATCAAACAAATGTATTTAGTTGGATGCGTGTGTTCTTTTTATTTTTTAAGAAAAAACATGACCTCATTTTTTCTTTCTTCTCTTTTTTCTTTAGAAAAAATGATGAGCGACAAGGAAACAAATGTCTGATGCTCGTTACCTGAATCAGGATGCACGCATTTGTCATTGTAAATCAACAAACATTTGACAACAAACTTGTAGATTGTGATTGCAAGTACTTAAAGATCATAAAATTCGTCTGAAACAAAAATTGGGTCTGTTCATATATAATTACTAGACTTTCAATGAAGTGTTCTGAAATAATTTATAGAGATTGGTAGGGGTAGTATGCAAAACAACAGGATATATATATATATATATATATATATATATAGAGTAGAACTAGGGTGCTCTCGAGTTCACCAAGCCCTTGGTGAACTCAAGTCCAAAACTCATCGGATCGGCTTCAAACAACGAATCCGACCGTTGAAACCCGTGTACCTTACGAGTGATGCGTCTACATGCAAAAATTTTAAATTTTGAAATTAATTTTACATAGAATCAAGTGGTCAAAAAACGTCAAAAAATGAATGCATTAAAATTAATTTATTAACCTTCTAATTTTGACCACTTGACTCTATGCAAAATTAATTTCAAAATTTAAATTTTTGCATGTAGACGCATCACTTGTAAGGTAGACGGGTTTCAACGGTCGGATTCGTCGTTTGAAGCCGATCCGATGAGTTTTGGACTTGAGTTCACCAAGGGCTTGGTGAACTCGAGAGCACCCTAGTTCTACTCTATATATAAATATATATATATATATATATATATATATATATATATATATATAGAGAGAGAGAGAGAGAGAGAGAGAGAGAGAGATGGGCTATTGTACTTCGCGAAGTAAAACCCCCGTTTACTTCGGGCCATATTTTGTAATTTTGAAAATCCAAATAATCGATCCGAACTGTTCAACATGTTCTAAATATTGAAATGTGCTTGGAGACTAAATTTTACATTTTTTGGAATTTTTTTACTATTTATTAAGCCAATTTGAAAATCGCTGATTCAGTGGTCCAGAAAATTTTACTGTTTTTTACTGTTCACAGTGGATCAGCGATTTTCAAAGTGGCTTAATAAATAGTAAAAAAATTCAAAAAAATGTAAAATTTAGTCTCCAAGCACATTTCAATATTTAGAACATGTTGAACGGTTCGGATCAGTTGTTTGGGTTTTCAAAATAAAAATATGAGCGTGAAGTAAACGGGGGTTTTACTTCGCGAAGTACAATAGCCCATCTCTCTCTCTCTCCTATATATATATATTATATAGTTATATATAGTAATATATATATATATATATATATTTATATATATGGTCAACAGGCCAAATAGTTGAATTTTGAATTTCTTTGGCATGGCTTGGAGCTTAGGTTATTACTCGGATTTTCCACGCTTCAATCACTGGATTCAAATAAGTACCGAAATTTTTAAATATATCTTTGTTAAAAAAATGACGAAATCAAAATCTGAGTTGGGGACACTCAGTTTTTGCCCGCAATTTCACCTTGCGGACGTGCAAAATTTGAAATTCTCAGGATATTTTTTTTGGTTTATTTTATTTTTAGCAGGGATATAAAAATTTTAGACTATATATAGTATCTTGTACTTGGGGGTGTAGATTTGATACAGATACAGATATGGTTTTGAATACCGGTCCAAAAATTTGATACAGATATCTGATATCCGAATATCCGTGCTTTTACAGATACAGATATGATTTTGAATTTTAATTATTCATATTCGAATAGTAAATATATATCATATAGTTTAATATATATTATGAAAATATTTATGTATATATGTACGGATATCAGATATTCGATCCGTATTCGTACATATACGTCTACTATCGATATGGTTTTACAATTATCTGATCTGTATCCGATCCGTTTGCACCCCTACTTGTATTTAAACCAAATTCCGACTTCTTAAAGCCCGGTGATTATTTTAATTTCCCTAATTATCCGTTGAATTAATATGAATGACCCGTTAATGTGATCATACTTAAATAATTAATTAAGCACAAGATGATCCCAACAAAAAAAAAATTGTGTGATGATTCTCATTGTAATTTATTTAATAAGCATATTGGTCATCATATGTTCAAAATGTTCACCGATTTCTTTATATATGACATAAGTAGAAATAATTAAATATAGATTCATTTTAAAAAATAGAATGGATGCTAACACTATTAATTTTCAAAGCTCCAAAATAAGAATGCAGGAAATGCACCTTGTTGTAATTAGAAGCATTTCCATCCCTGAAACTATTTAGAGTTTTTAATCTGACGTGGCAAGTTGCTGAACCAGTTTCAGGGATGTAGATGGATTTCTTATTTAGCAACTGTTGCTCAATAATTTATTATTAAGAAATCATTTATAAACTCTGATGTGGCAAAACAATTGGCCTGTAATTCGCTAAAAATTAGTTTAATTTACTGCTAATTGGCTTATCAATTGTATTTACTGATGATATGGCTTATTAGAAACTCTAAAATTAGTTTCAGGGATGTGAACATTTACAAATTTCAGAATTTATAATTTTTAAATGCAGTTAACAATTATTTAGAAACTCTAAGAGTTTTCAGGGATGTACGTAAATGCTCTTAATATCCAAATTTAGTTTAATTATCCTAATTATCATCAAATAGGAATGACCAATAATGTGATTCTCGTTGTAACCTATTTAAAAAAGCACATGATGTATAATGCTCTATTTATTTTGTTTTTTTCATTTTTCGGGATAAAATCGAGTGTGTTAGGTATAATTAATCAAGAATTATCAATGATTAATTTCTCTCCTCAATATCAATTCTAAGTCAATAGAAAGACAGAAAATGTTCATATGATCTCTCTAGAACCTAGAGTTACACTTTTCTTGTGATAGTCAAAGTCCTTTTTTTGTTTTATGTTTTTTCCGTTGTTTGCGTGAAAATGTGATTCACATAATTGATCTAGAAGAGTTGACAATTAATGATATAAAATGTAAGGTACAAGTTTGGCACGGAAAGCTTTTCTAGAAGAGTCATACATACTGGATGGATGCCGAGATTTTTATTAATATCCAAAGTTTAATAGAAATTAATATTTATGTCCAGAATTTTAGATTTTTGTTAAAAATGTTCAAGCTGGTCATAAAATGGCCTGTTTACTTTTTTTTTTTTTTTTGTAGAGACACTATGAAGAGCAAATTAATGAAATCTAATACTCAAAATTTAATTTTTTTGTTTAATTATTTGTTAGATTAATTCTTTTGATTTATAATTAGCATATTTATACTAAAATTCACTGGATTACTTGAAATTATCTTGAATTACATAATTACAATAAATTATGTTGAATTACACTAAATTACGTTAAATTACACTAATTTACAATAACTTCGCTAATTATGCTGAAATACGATAAATTACGCTAAATTAGACTAATTTTGTGCCATCTTTCATGAATCATAAAAAATAGTAAAAAAATTTGGAAAATAGTAAAAATTGGTATTCTACAAGTTCATTATGTAACTAATTTACTGAGCTACTTAGATTGAATAATAGAAATGAAAATCTTAATCGAAAACTTCAACTCAAGTTTCGAGGCTCTTCCCTTTGTTTTTTGACAATTCTGAATTTCACAAAAATGACATAGTCATCACGGACGCATGCGTATTTTCGCAAGCTTTCGAAAAGTGGTAATTACTGAAATCGGACACGTCGAGCGCCGTTTTATGACCATTGAAGTTTCGTCGTCGTTTTTCGCCTTGTTCAGTGAAGATATCGTCCCTATTTATAGTAATTTAGCGTAATTTACGTATTTTAGTGTAATTTAATATAATTTAGTGTAATTTAACTTAATATAATGTAATTCAACATAATTTCAAGTAATTTAGCGTATTTTAGTATAAATATGCTAATTATATATCAAAAGAAGTAATCTATCAAATAATTTAAACAAAAAAATTCAAATTTTAAGTGTTAGATTTTATTATCTTGTTTTTCATAGTGTTTCTAAAAAAAAAAAAAAAAAAAAAGGAGTAAGTCGGCCATAAAATGGCCGGCTTACGGGGGAGTAAACCGGTCATAAAATGGCCGGTTTGGATATTTTTGGCGAAAACTCAGAATTCTGAACATAAATATTAATTTCTATTAAACTTTGGATATTAATAAAAATCTCGGGGATGGATGCAACACTTGTTTTTGACTTGACTTGATACATGGTAGTCTTTTGGGGAATTTCATGTATGTATACCCCTCAAAAATTCAAAATTACGTATTCACCCCTCTAAAGTTCATTATATCAAATTTACCCTTCTAAATTTCAAAAACTCTCAAATTTACCCATTTTACCCTTTATTAAAAGAACAAATATGTAGCATGTTTCAGAAAAATATTAGTCTTCTAATTGGTCGGTTTCGAGGACAAATGAGTAATTTTCTAATTTGAAGCTTACATAAGTATGTATCTACAATGTCACCGTGTAAGTGTCAGAAGTAAAAAAATTACTCATCTGCCCTTCAAAAACCGATCAATTAGGAAGTGACATTTTTCTGAAACATGCTACATGTATTTTCTTTTTTTTAATAAAGGGTAAAATAGGTAAAATGGGTATTTTATAAATTTAAATGACCTTTAGTTGAAAAGACAATAAAATGGGTAAATTTGTGATTTTTTAAAATTTAGAAGGGTAGATATGATATATTAACTTTAGAGGGGGGAATACATAATTTCGAAGATTTTAAGAGGTATACGTGAAATTTGAAAAACTTAGAATAATCTAGTCTCTCCTAATAAATTCCCAATCTAGTAAGTCAATAGAAAGACAAAGAGAATGTTCATATGATCTCTCTAGAAACCTAGAGTACACTTTTCTTTGATATTCAAAGTCCGTTTATTGTTTTTTTATTCCTTTTGTTTGCGTGAAAATGTGATTCATATAATTGATCTAGAAGAGTTGACAGTTAATGATAAATGTAAGGTACAAGTTTGGCGCGTAAAGTTCTTCCAGAAGAATATCAATACATACTTCATGGAAGCAACAATTGTTCTTCACATTTTGGGGGAATTTCAGATTTTTGAAATTTTTGTATTCTCCCTTCTAAGTTCATAATACATATTTACCTTTCTAAATTTCAAAAACTCTCAAATTTTACTCATTTTATTGCCTTTTCTATTAAAACTCATTTAAATTTATCTTGCATTTACAAGTAATCTAAGGGCTCAAAATAGATGCATGCATGCATGCATGCCAGCTTACTGTCTATTGGCAGTCACAGTTTCAGTTTACACATCTTGAAGAAATTTTAATGCCCATCCACTCTTGTTATCTAAGCCAGCGAAGTGTACAATGAAATCACCATCCGAATACGCTCCTAAGGGGCCAAAAAAAATTTGTCAGGTTAATTAGTTTCAAATATTAACCATAGTAAGATTTGATTATTTTTTGCAAATGAAAAATAATTAATCAGGCAGTCTGCCAGCTGGTTCAATTGGAAAAAAAAAAATTGTGACTAAGGATCTATACAAGAGTCAATCAAACAATAAAAAGAGAGAAGGAAACTAAAGTGACAACTCATAAACCACACATGCAGATAGGGATGTAAAAAAGTTACGTCGTGACTGAATATGTCATGGTACTGCACAGTTCCATTAGGGCACGACACATATGTCGGTCTCGTGCCGTCACTCACGTATTCGGTGCCGTGACCATCTTTTAGAAAATTAATGTGACACGGCACGCGAACTAGTCTAGGCACAACATGGCACACGAACTGGTCCGGTCACGGTTCGGCACATAGTCACGCGAATTACGCGTGATCAGAACCGTTAGATCTTGATTGAATAATGAATCTTGAATAAACTAACTTAAATTATAAAAAAATAGATAAATGTGACCAGTCACGTTTTGAACACGACACGTGTGGTCACGGTGTGACTAACATGCTATGACCATTCACGTGCCATCATTGTCCCTCCTAATTTGGTCACGTCGTGACTAACATGCCATGCATGACCAATCACGTGCCGTGATTGTCCCTCATAATTTGATCACGGCACAGCACAAATTTACATCCCTACATGCAGATATCTCCTGTATATATATATCTACATGCACTCCTTTGTAATTACAAATCAGAAAAAGGAAATTACTAAAAAGTTAAATAGATACCTTGCCAAGTCTTCTGAGGAGAGATGAGTAGATGGTAAGACTTCAAGGACGGGTACCAAGGGTAAGAATTAAACAAACATTGCATTGGTGAAATGAGAACATGGAGTTGTAATTCCTCTTGGGGAAGATGATCTATTAAATGACTCAGAGCAGCATTGTCACCACTCTTCGTTGAACCAAATTGCACAAAAGAAGTTTGATTCCACCACTTTTCTAGAAATCTCTTACTCCAATTTGATTTGCGTATAAAGAAGACCCCTTCAAAGAACAATGCAACAATTATAAGTAACTGGCATGGAGCTATGCATAGTGCGGATTAATCCGTACTATGTTTCAATATCTGCATTTTCAGAGTCCAAACAGTTGATTTGAACCGTTCAACATGATCTTTATATGAATATGTACTTGAAAACTAACTTTTACATTTTTTAGATTTTTTTACTATTATTATATATATATATATATATATATATATATATATATATATATAGAGTGGCTAAGGTCAAAGTGGTATGACCAAGGCCTTGGTGCTACCAATTAGTTTTTGCAATTTTAAAGTTCAAATAGTCAATTCAAACCGTTAGATGTTCAATCTATATTAAAATATGCTTGGAGACCAAATTTTACATTTTTTGGAATTTTTTTACTATTTTTTAAGCCACTTTGAAAATGGTAGATCCGGGTGAACAGTAAAAACAGTGCAACCAAATTCTGGACCATGTGATCAGCAATTTTCAAAGTGGCTTAAAAAATAGTAAAAAAATTCCAAAAAATGTAAAATTTGGTCGCCAAGCAGATTTTAATATAGAGATCACATCTAACAGTTTAGATCGACCGTTTGGACTTTGAAAATCTAAAAACGACTTGGTAGTACCAAAGGCCTTGGTCATACAACTTTGATCTTAGCCACTCTCTCTCTCTCTCTCTCTCTCTCTCTCTCTCTATATATATATATATATATAAAATCACTATTTTTGAATATTCTAGAATCTTTAGATCAACTGATTTTCTACCTACATAAAAAATAGTAAAAAAATTCTAAAAAAATGTAGAATTTGATCTATAAAGATCATGTTAAACAGTTCAGATCAATTATTTGTGATTTCAATTTAAGTCAATTTAAAATGAACGTATGAGATTAACCTGAATTCACCCCATTGAGATCCTCTGTCACAACAAGATCAGGGCTTGATTGCATATCACCATGTCCAATAAGTCCAAACAATATACTCTCCTACAAGAAAACCAGACAAGTGAGAAACATCTTCCAAATGAAATTTTTTTCTCAAATTCACTGGTGCAACTTTTGTGCATATTCTTTATTCAAAATAGGAAATATTTAAATATATAATTGCCTTGCTTATTTAGAACTTACCAGTGATACGTCTGAGTTTGTGATCACTGTATCCTAATCAAGCACATCAACAGAACAGAGAAATAAAATGTTAATACAAAGTGAGCAGTAGTAGTGAGTAGAATAGAAAGAAGAATGAATTGAATTACTCACTGCATCATTCCAAAATACCCAGTCGTAAAACCTCAGACTCGATCGAACGGCCAGTACTTTGCTCCAGTTAGGTGGACGGCTACGATCAACCAAACTTGTAGCATCAACAAAACCATAGCCCATTTTCTCAGCGTAACTCTTTTTGTTTCCCCACACGGCTTTCCTGACCCCGACAAACGACCGCCTCTTCCAAGCACCAGGGTAGTATATCTCAGACTCCTTGGACTCGTCGGAGAGTGTTACGATGGCGATTTTAGAACGGGGAAATGAAGATGATAGGAAAGTTGGAGGTGAAGGAGGAGAGCAACAGCGACCGAGGGAGTTAGCACGGCGTAGGATGGAGGATATTGTTAACTGGAGGATGAAGAAGGAGAGAAAGAGTAGGAAGGAGAGGTAGAGGAAGAGACGGAGGTGGCGACGCTTGGCGATGGTGCGGCGGAGGGAGCATCGAACGGGCAGGCGTGGAGGCATTGGTTTTTTCATTTGTTGTATTTTGTAGTGCAAGTGCATGTGCAATTGGAAGAGAGGGTAGCTAACTGGCGGTAGACTAGTAGTACCTTGTAGCCGATTTTATTTTGGGGAATTTTATGTATACCACCCTCAAAAAGCTTTAAAATATGTACTCTTTATAATTTTCAAAAACTCACAATTTTTATCTATTTTAATTTCAAAAACTAATTTTCAATTTATAAAAGAGTCCAGCTAGTATGATATTGATGTCAAATGATATTGATGACTTCAAACGACTAATTTAAACCGTTCAAACCGATTTACTCTATGAGTGATGCACTTACATGCAATTTTTTTTATTTTATTTTAGTATCAAGTCAAGAGGTCAAAAAAATTGAAAAATGAATGCATTCAAATTAACTTAAAAACTTTCACATTTGACCGCTTGACTTGATACTAAATAAATTCAAAAAATTATAAATTTTGCATGTAAACGCACAACAAATGAAGTAGAATGATTTGAACAATTTGGATTCACCGTTTATTGCCAATTCGATATGTTTTAGACTAAAATGACACTGATGTCATACTAGCCGGACTCTTTATAAAGTACCCATTTTATCTTTTATATAAAAATAAAAGTCTGTAGTCTATATAAGAAAGATGTTTCTTCTTCCAACTAGTCAATTTCCGAGGACAGATAATTTGATTTATCTACTTTTGACGGATACACAATAGCATTCGACATACGATTGTATGTGTGGTCACAAGTAAGAAAATAAACTATTTACTTCCACAATCGGCCAATTAGAAGACTGAACATCTCTTAAACATGCTACATATATTTATTTATGTTAATAAATGATAAAATTTGTAATTTTTAAATTTAAAATGAGTTTTAATAGAAAAGTTAATAAATTAGATAAATTTGTTAGTTTTTAAAAATTTAGAAGGGTAAATATGATATTATAAATTTTTGAGGGGGAGAATACATAATTCCAAGATTTTTGAGGGGTATACATGAAATTTGAAAAACTTATTTATATCCCCATACAAATATCCTAATTGTAGATATTATTTGTCCATTCAAACTTATGTACTTTATAAATAATACATTTAATTAATTAAAAATATAAATAATATTAATTAAAGGAGATGATATTACGTAAAGGTATATTTATAACAAGTGAGGGTTCAAATGTCTCTATTTTTCATGCCTCTATTTTTAAAAATTTTAATAACTCAAAATTTAAAATTTAAAAGTCAAAATAAAACTGTTGGATATGATCTATATCATTTTATTTATACACGTATAAAAAATTTATGACATTTCAATTTTGTTTTGGTTGTCACAAGAGCTTGTAAAAAAACGTACTAAGAAAAACAATAGAAGTGCTAGGTATTTTTAATGAATTCATATCAGAGTAGAACTAGGGTGCTCCTAAGCTCACCAAGCCCTTCCGTGAGCGCGACTCTAAAACCTATCAAATTGACTTCAAACGACATTTTCAAACCGTTAGATGTTCAATCTATATTAAAATGTGCTTGGAGACCAAATTTTACATTTTTCGGAATTTTTTTACTATTTATTAAGATGGTTTGAAAATCGCTGTTTTTATTAAAATTCTGCACCATTGGAAAACAGCGATTTTCAAACCATCTTTATAAATAGTAAACAAATTCCAAAAAATGTAAAATTTGGTCTCCAAGCACATTTTAATATAGATTGAACATCTAACGGTTTGAAAATGTCGTTTGAAGTCAATTTGATAGGTTTTAGAGTCGCGCTCACGAAGGGCTTGGTGAGCTTAGGAGCACCCTAGTTCTACTCTTCATATCACCTAAGGTAACATAATATTTCTGTTTGGATTTGGACCGTCCAATCAGTACTCACACGACTATCAAAGAAGCCCCATGCTTTCTACCTCGGATTAGATTGGTCCGGATTCCGATCAGACAGCGTGATCCAAACAAGAGATTATATATAATATTCAAAATTTCAAGTAGATTCCATAATTTATTTAATTATAATATTATTGACAAATAAGAGATTACAAATTAATGAGATCTGGTGTTGAATTGGAATCACTATGCCCAATTAATGCAACAAGAATAGTCTCCTACGATTACAAAAAGTCAAAAACAAATAAACAAATTAACACCAAATGACATAGGTCATTGATTATTCTTTTAAAAATAAAATATGTTCCGTATAATTCCGTGAAACAACATGGCAACAATGAAATAAATACATGCATTTTCAAATTCCAAATCGTCGATCCATACCGTTCAACATGATCTCCACAATAAAATATGCTTCCAGATCAAATTTTACATTTTTTTGAATTTTTTTTACTATTTATTAAGATGGGTACAAAATTCAATGGTATAAATTTGACTAGTTTTTCTAAAATACTTAATAAATAGTAAAAAAATTCAAAAAATGTAAAATTTGATTTGGAAGCACATTTGATTGTGGAGATTATATTAAACGGTTTGGATCGACGATTTAAAATTTGAAAATGTAGAAAATAATTATGATAATTGTAACTCAAAATTGTGATAACTAGATCCTCCTCTGTGTGTGTGTGTATATACGGACTTAACAAGAAAAAACAGCTGATATGATACGACAGATGTGCTCCCCAATTTTTTAAATTCCTTAAAAAGATATGACAACTTGGAAGTCTTAACTTGAAATGTGACCATACGAGGTTACCCAATTATATTCAAACACGCCTCTTGTTCATTTTAACCAATTCAATTGAATTGAAATGTCAATTCTAACGGTACACGCCAACATTTTTATTGCTTGCCAAGATTAGTTATGTGTCAAGATGTGTAATAAATACAATCAGACGCATATATATATATAGATGCTTCATTTAATAAGACCCATGCACGTTTGCTGCTCTGAAATAAAATATCAACTCAAATTTCAGTGTTATACCGCAAAAATTAAAGAAGAAAAAAAACCGAAATTTTTTTTAGTTACAACCCTAAAATTTTAAAATTGCTTTTCAAAATATTCAGAAGTTGACACAAACACAGACTCAAACTCAGTCTGCGCACTATTTTTGGCACGTGCACAGACTGGTCTGCGCACAATTTTATTATTATTTTTAAACAAATTCTTTTTTAAGTTAGTTTTGATCAAATTTTATTAAAAAATAAAATAAAATGGTGCGCAGACTGAGTCTGTGCAGCTTGCACACCTGGTAAGTTTTGATTTTTTTTTTAACTCGGTAGTAATGTCAGAATTTTGAAATTTAAAAATAGTAACTAAGAAAAGTTCGGAAAATAAATAGCACTGTGAACAATAGTTCAACAAATGATACAAATAAACAAACATTTGACCAAAATTATGGAACCTGGGGGCATAAACTGTGATAAATCCTGATTTTTTAAAAATCATATTAAATGAGTCGACCCTTTTCGGTTGGACTGTATATGATTTGCCACAGAAAATCCGTATGTAGCTAACCATATAATATATCTCTGTTGTTTCAACACAGATTAACACATCCCCTGGTGTCTTTTTCCACACATTAATATATCCCCGTTATAATAATTGATAGAGGTAGGTAGGGATATTCAAACGGTTGGTTTTAGTTAAATTAATTTTTTTTTTTGTTTTAGAAAATAAAACCGAACTGATCCGAACCGATCAAACCATCAACTGAATAAGAATCGAACCGAAATAAGACCCATGATTATGGGAATCATCTCAAAATTGGTAAAATACAAAAGAACCATTGGTACTATTATTAACAAAAAATCTACATTTTCAATTTTTCATACACAACAAGTGTAAGTTCTATGCAATATTACACATAGCAAAACCGAACATTTTCAATTTTCAAAGTCGAGCCATTATAAATCGGTCAGTTCGGTTTAATCGGTTTTGAGAAATCTAAATCGAACCGATCTATTTAAACCAAAAGAATGCAAAAATTCAACCGAATTGATCCATTTAAACTAAACATGCGAACTATTTAAACCAAAATTTTCTGATTCAGTTAAAAACCAAACAAACCGAACCGTTTGAACATCCTCAGAGGTAGGTATATCATTTAACAGAGCAACACTACTGTTAATTGTCTTTAGATAAATATATAATATAATTTTCTTAAAGTCAGATATCGATTGATGTTACTTTAATCAACACAACCCCAATTGTATGATAAAATATAATATTAATTGTATAATGATAGTGAATTAGTTAATCAAATACTTATGTATTTTTTTCAAACAAAACCAACGTTCTACTTGTGTGCTATAAAATCATTAAGGTAAAAAAATTAACATATAATAAATAGTAGATTTAATTAATTAAAAATTATGAGATTAATTGAAGATATATTTGTCTAATGTATTTAGTTAAATTAGTTCACAATTAACAAAAAATATAGCCAACATAATTTTTTATCAATTGAGTAACATAACTAGAAATAGTTACATCTACAAAAAAAAAGTCATTAGTAATAATTGGAGGATTGATAGGCCCATATGCCAATGGCCCTTAAAAGGCCCAGGCCTGGCCCAACTAAACATCTCCAGATTAAAATTCACAGCAAACAAGCCCGAAACAAACCACGGCCCAAAATCACTCGGGATTCGGACCCCCTCCCGGGGCCAGCCCGGGGTTAAAAATTACTTGGGATTCGGACCCCCTCCCGGGGCCAGCCCAAGGTTAAAAGTTACTCTGATTCGGACCCTCTCCTGGGGCCAACCCGAGGTCAGAAAACAGCCTGGGCATCGGACCCCTTCCCGGGGCCAGCCTGAGGCCAAGCATAAATTGAGACTCGGACCCCTCCTAAGGGCCCGCTCGGAACCAAACAAAACAGGGCTCAAAGCCTAACACACCGAACAGCCTAAGAAGGTCGACACACAACCTCGATGTTCGGCTTTAGACATACTACGCGAACTTTATAGCCTAATATGCGGACACCCTCAACAGTATGCGGGTCTTTGTCATTAATGCTGACAAGACCCCGCTACAGTAGGGCACCCCCTATATAAGGCAAAGAATCCCCCAGAAAAAGGGATAGCATTTATCACATTCTGGAGAGGTATTAAAAAGGGTTAGAGCGTTAATACCCCTCCGACACCCCGCGTGCCCGCCAGTTCGATCCGCTTCACCTGAGGCGGGACGGGCTGCGCACTCATCAGCCAATCTCCGCACGGCCTGCTTCCCAGGAACAGGACGTGCCTGCACCTCACTGGACCCAGTCCAAGTACGGCCCGGCCCCTTTGGAAAGGGACGTATCAGAGGATATTATTTTAAAATTTGATTAGGTAACAATAGTAAATTATTTCTTTATCAAGAAGGAGGGCGTGAAAGGAGAACAACAAATTTAGACACTGATACTTAAGAAACTTGTCAGTTAACAAAGAAATAAATGATAATTTAATTGAAAATCTAATTGAGTAAAATTGTCTATTCATTATATAATATTTAAAGTGAGTTGTGTTAATAATATTTTTTGTGGTGTGAATATTAATACCAATACTCATTGATTGGGATAGATATATCGACAGAGCAATTTTGTATGATAAAATATATTTGCAGATCAAATTTTATATATTTTTTCTAGATAGATAAAAATTACTTGATCGGAAAATTTTAAATCATCTAAAAACAATGATTTTCTGCCTATCTAAAAATATATTAATAAATGAATGAGGCTACGGTACTATGCATAGCACGGATTGGTCAGCACTACGGCTCAATATTTGAGTTTTCAAAATCCTAACGGTCGATCAAAACCGTTCAACATAATTATAAAATGAATATGTACTTGCAAACCAAATTTTACATTTTTTTGATTTTTTTTACTATTTTTTCAGATAG
Source organism: Carex parvula (assembly GCA_025461045.1). NCBI lineage: Eukaryota > Viridiplantae > Streptophyta > Magnoliopsida > Poales > Cyperaceae > Carex > Carex parvula. Next base: position 35,732 of record JAJGRW010003918.1, on the reverse strand, counting down.
GTAGAAAATCACTGTTTTTAGATGGTCCAGAATTTTCACATCAAGTGATTTTCTACCTATCTCAAAAAATAGTAAAAAAAATTAAAAAAATGTAAAATTTGGTTTGCAAGTACATATTCATTTTATAATCATGTTGAATGGTTTGGATCGAATGTTAGGATTTTGAAACCGTGCTATGCATAGTACCGTAGCCTCACTCTTAATAAATTATAGAAAATGTAAAATTTAGTCTGCAAGTACATATTCATATCGAGATCAAATGGTTCGATAGATCGTTAGAACTTTGAAAACCAAAATAAAAATTTATAGTACAGATTAATTTGTGCTACGCATTAATTTTAATTCGGTCTCGGTTAAAAAAACTATGAATAAAAATTATAAATTATGAATTTAATGTATAAAATTAATTTCCGTTTTGAGACCGAACCGATAATTTTCCACTCTGTTAATCGTTGTTGATGTCAAAGTCAGGAATTCGCATCCTCTGAGATATCTCATATTTTGCGTGACTTCTTGGAATATCTCAATTGTTGAAATACATTATGCACGAATCTCAAAGCACAAATAATACTGGCCTGCAGCCTGCGCTATCCCCGAATAGGCACCAGATACGCACTCGAAAATCAGAATATCCTCTGCATTAACAAAACGTGCGTGACCGACGTGTCCGGTGCCTATTCGGGGTAGCTCACGGGACCAGTATTATTTGAGCTTTGAGATTCGTGCATAACGTATTTGAACAGTTGAGATTTTCCGAGAAGTCACGCAAAATATGAGATATCTCGGAGGATGCGAATTCGCCGAAATGGAGTTACTATTGAGGCATTGACCATTTGACCTGTCGATGAGACTTTCAATTTATCGTAAAAAAGGGAAATAAATCTTCTGTTATTCCATTGCAATAACAGAAACCTGGTATTAGGATCTTAACCGTTAATTGTCGTCGAGATTCGTTTAATAATAATATATTTCTTAGTGGAAAAATTGGAACAGTTAAGATTGGAATAACAGCTTCCTGTTATTCCTTGAGAATAACAGAATAACAGGAGATTTATTTCCAAAACATTCCATTTAGTGCCATCAGCCACTGCCGCCAGTGCGCCACTCCTCTCGTCCCGTGGCACTGCAACGAATCAAAACCCAATGCCTCCGCGCCTGCCCGTTCGATGCTCTCTCCGGCGCACCATCGCCAAGCGCCGCCACCTCCGTCCGTTCCTCTACCTCTCCTTCCTACTCTTCCTCTCCCTCCTCATCCTCCACTTAGCATCCTTCATACTGCGCCGCGCTAACTCCCTCGGTCGCTGCTGCTATCCTCCTTCACCTCCCACTTCCCTATCATTTTCATTTCCCCGTTCTAAAATCGCCATCGTTACTCTCTCCGACGAGTCCAAGGAGTCTGAGATCTACTATCCTGGCGGTTGGAAGAGGCGGTCGTTTGTCGGGGTGAGGAACGCCGTGTGGGGAAACAAAAGGAGGTACGCCGAGAGAATGGGTTATGGTTTTGTTGATGCTACAAATTTGGTTGATCGTAGCCGTCCGCCTAACTGGAGCAAAGTACTGGCCGTTCGATCGAGTCTGAGGTTTTACGACTGGGTATTTTGGAATGACGCAGTGAGTAATTCATTCTTCTTTCTATTCTACTCACTACTGATCACTTTGTATTAACATTTTATTTCTCTGTTATGTTGATGTGCTTGATTAGGATACAGTGATCACAAACTCGGACGTATCACTGGTAAGTTTTAAATACGCTAGGCAATTAAATATTTAAAATATTTCCTATTTTGAATAAAGACTATGCACAAAAGTTGCACCAGTGAATTTGAGAAAAAATTTCATTTGGAAGTTGTTCTTACTTCTCTTTTCTTGTAGGAGAGTATATTGTTTGGGCTTATTGGGCATGGTGATGTGCAATCAAGCCCTGATCTTGTTGTGACAGAAGATCTCAATGGGGTGAATTCTGGTAAATCTCATACATTCATTTTAAATTGACTTAAATTGAAATCACAGTGCCCCTTAACACTCAATTGTTAGTATCTGGTAGGAATTGTTCTTCCATTTTCATTTTCTCAGTCTTTAAAGAAGGAATTTAGGTACTTGGTAGTGACCATTCCATGTTTATAAGACCCAGTTTTTATTTTACATTTCCAAGATTTGTGTCACATTAGATACATTCCAGTTACCTACAATTGTTGCATTGTTCTTTCAAGGGGTCTTCTTTATACGCAAATCAAATTGGAGTCAGAGATTTCTAGAAAAGTGGTGGAATCAAACTTCTTTCGTGCAATTTGGTTCAACAAAGAGTGGTGACAATGCTGCTCTGCGTCACCTAATAGATCGTCTTCCCCAAGAGGAATTACAAGTCCATGTTCTCATTTCACCAATGCAATGTTTGTTTAATTCTTACCCTTGGTACCCGTCCTGGAAGTCTTACCATCTACTCATCTCTCCCCGGAAGATTTGGCAAGGTATCTATTTAACTTTTAGTAATTTCTTTATTGTGATTTGTAATTACAAGGAAGTGCATGTAGATACAGGATGGATGTGCCCCTACCAGGAGATATCTGCATGTAGGCATGTAAATTCGTGCCATGTCGTGACCAAATTAGGAGGGACAATCATGGCACGTGAATGGTCATGGTATGTTAGTCACGTTGTGACCACATGTGTCGTGTCCAAACGCGACTGGTCACATTTGTCACGTTTGGTCATGTTTATCTTTTTTTCTTAATTTAAGTTAGTTTTTTCAAGATTCATCCTTTGATCAAGATCTAACGGTCCTCGTGCCGTGCCGTGCCGGGACCAGACCAGTTCGCTTGCCGTGCCATGACGTATCTGGTCACGGCGTGACTTGTTTACATCCCTACCTGCATGTGTGGTTTATGAGCTGTCGCTTTAGTTTCCTTCTCTCCTTTTATTGTTTGATTGATTCTTATAAAGATCCTTAGTCACAATTGTTTTTTTTTTCCAAGTGAACCAGCTGCAGACTCCCTGATTAATTATTTTCGTTTGCAAAAAGTCACCAAATCTTGTTACTATGGTTGAAATTTGAAACTAACCTGACAATTTTTATTTATAAATACGAAGTAACCTTGTTTTTTTGCCCCTTTAGGAGTGTATTCGAATGGAGACTTCATTGTGCACTTGGCTGGCTTAGATAACAAGAGAGGATGGGCATTAAAATTACTTCAAGATGTGTAAACTGAACTGTGACAGCCAATAGACAGTAAGCTGGCATGCATGCATGCATCTTAACCCGTTGCTTTGAAATTTACGGCAGATGATGTGCAGTAGGCATATGACATCTGACTAAATTCATGGTATATATAAAATTATAAACGGGTCTGATGTTAATAGAAACAGTTGAAGTATAATTTTCTATTTTGAGCCCTTTGATTACTTATAAATGCATATAGAGCTTTCGATAAAAGAATGAGAATCTAGTGTTCAATTCCTGGATTGTTTGCCGAAGGTATTATAGAATTCTTTGATATAAGATGTTTGTTGGTACATAAATAAAAAAAGGTATTGTATTGGCTTTTGCTTCTGAAGAAAAATGACAGGATTATAAGTACTACACATAAAATGAGAGGATTTATTGTGATGATCAAATTAATCAAATGTCGAAGTCAGATGTATGTTCTATGGGCATGCTCTTTGTGAGCTTTTTCTGTGGGTGAACAGACTGATACTATAATGCGCAGGATGTTCGTTAGCTTCTTTTCTAGCACTGATATGTTGGTCTACCTAGAAACCTGTCTCTGCGCTTCAGGCTCTGTAGAAAGATGAAAAAGAAACGGGAAAACTTTATATCCCTCTACTGGTAAAAAAAGTGGTAATTCTTATTTTTCTTCTTTTCCTTTTCTTTACCAACTTCTTGATGAAGTTACCTATGTCTGTCTTAATTGGTATTCAATTGCTCTGCTAGGCATATTACCACTGATTATCAGTAAAGATTACTACTGACTAGTGTACCAGATGCTAAACAGCAGAGTAGAGTGTTTATATGTACCTGTGAACATGTGAATGGAACTAGCTTTGGTTATAGAAAATCGGTGTTATAAATTGGTTTCACAAAAGCTTCTTTTTTTTTCATTGAAATCCCATCTGTTGAGTTACAGATTTTTTATTACAAAGAGTGCCAGTATGACAGTTCTTCCATAAATTAAAATCAATGGAAGGAATTGATTTGCAAAACAGGCCTTTGATTTAGTAGAAATAATTGGTTAATTGGAGAGGCCTGAACCTAGTTCCAGTAAGTAACAAGTACCTCACATTAAATCACATTGATTATGAAGGCTACTTGAGAAGAGAATTCCGGAGTCTGGATTAATAGGCCTAAAATTCAATACTTTTCCTTGCATCATGCAATTTTAGTCCAATATCAAAATATTCAATTTGTTTCTAGATTTTTTTCTGATTGAATACTTAATCATCCATCTTTTTTAATTTGAGTTATGGAGCTAAAACAAAGTATGATTTTTTAAAACATAATACAGGTCTGAAGTACCGCAACAGTAAGAAGCTCTCTTCTTTCTCCTGCAATGGATTCACTCGATGAGAAATCCAATTTGTCAGTCTTCGGTTTACTAAAAGAGGAGTAACTCAAATTCGAAGGGAATTGAAGATGGTTTTAGGGTTTAGGGTTTAGGGTTTAGGATAACAGTGCCTATAAGTTGTTAATGATTGCAATACTTCCTATTTGCATCGAACCAATTTTTTTTAGCTGCCAAACTGGACAAGATCTTCCAGCTCATTGCCAGCACGTAATTTAACGAGACTATTTTCCCGTGTTACAAATTTTATAAAGGTGTTCCATAAAGATAAAGAGTTCATAATTATTCCACCGTTCTTGATTTGAAAGCTGAGACTATATTGTTTTGTATAAAAGTTGATATGTCAGTTCTTTATGCCTTCCAAAGTGGATCAGAAGAATAATTCTAGGATCATCTCAAACTGTAGTTTTTAATAATGCAAAAGAAGCCATACTGAGGTCCTTGAGAAACAGAGGTGGTCGACTCACCAATGGAGGAACTTCACTGAGAAACTACCAAATGGAGCATTTTAATTGGACTTGCTGACCTAATGGAGGTACCACTGAGGTGATCCTTGTTTGGCACATCGCTACAACCCTTTTGCACCACCTAGAACCCTCACCTCAACAAAATTGCAATTCCTTCAAGAAGGATCAAGAGGAAGCCTTAGCATTGTCCAGCTATTGCCATGATCTAGTGAAATATCTTCCTGAGCTCTTACCAGATGAGGTTGATTGGATAGAAGAAAATGTATGAAAGTGTAACAAAAGAGATATTGGGCGCCATACCTCGGTCATGTTGTCAGAAACCTACAAAAAAGGATCGTTGCAACTATGTATTGCGGGCCACTTGGGGTGAAAGTTCAGTGGTTGGAAAGGGTGTCAAGCTGGCAATCGTTCTCATGGATTGTGCTGAAAGAGAACAGGTGTGCACAATGTTGGCTGAGTTTTGGGCAGAGATGATGTTGTTCATCGCTCCATCCGACAATGTGGAGGTTCATGAGAAACTTTTAGAAAGAGGAGAGTTTATCACACAACTATGGGCACTACTTACCCATGCTGGTATTGTTACTAGGCCCAAACCCACTGAGGATCAGAATCATGAGAGTGAGAGCAATGCAGTTACTGGAGATGTGAATGTTTGAATTGTCATTTAATTGTACAACTTTTTTCTTTTGGCATATGATAGTTGTATGTTGTGTCCTTATCCCTGTACTTTTTACTTCATTGGGTAAACTTCAAATTGACATGCTAAGTGGACCGCTTCCTATCTCGACCAAAGATGGTTGGGGTTTGGATCAGCTTCTCAATGCACAACACTTGTTAGTCTCCTTTGTTTGAGTATTTATTATGTTTTCATGAAATGGGTTCATAGTTCTTCTTTTCTTTTCTTTCACATTTATAATCTCTCTTTTTGCATGACATGCATGGATCCATATTTCTTCTTTTCTCTTCTTTTCATTCACATTTATAATCTCTTTTTGTGTGATTTTAGCCATCTCAACCAGAATAACTTCACTGGTGAAATTCCAGATCTTTTCAGTGCCAATATGCATCTAAGACACCTGTAAGATGATAAATGTTTCTTTTTTTAAGTAGCATGCATGCCTAAATAAAGTCTTATAGAGGATTCCTTAAAATTGCATGCATATAAGAAAACAAACATCCAAAATGAGAACTTCATGGAATGTGAAACAAGTTATTCTCGTGAAGTTAGGATGTTGGTATTTTGAGTTAAGTTATTTTTTATTTGATCTAGCAATTTATTATTATAACTTTGCTGTTTGAGGCCCTAGATGATGTTTGTTTAGAATTCTGAGTGTGCGAGACATTTTGTAAGATAAACTTTAGTTTAAAACGGAGTTTTCTTCATAAATTTCAAAATTCATATCTCCTCCTCCTAAGCTTTTCAAAAAGTGGTCGAACACTCAAAACGGAGTTTCCTACAGAGAAAGTTATGGCCGATCAAAGTTAGTCCTCTCTCAGTTTGAGCTATTTTAAATAGATACACTCGGATTTCAAATTGAATGTACGTATTAACAAATCGGCTCTTGCTTCGGAGTCCGATTTTCCTCTGAATAAGAAACTTAAAACATTGGAAAAACACAATCTATCACTAACTGTGTGTCATATTGGGTTTTGATCAAGATTTAGTATGAACCGAGAGGAAGTAAACACAAAACCTCCTTAATTTAAAAAAAAAAGTTGGGATTGCCAAGAATCTCGACAGTCCACTTTCTTTCTGGATCGCCAGGATTTCCAGCAGTTCTAAAAGAAAGTGGACTGCCGACGGCGGTTTGGGTATTTTTATAAATACTATAAAAATGTGGACATTTGTGTAATTTTCTATTTAATGTTTGATATTAATAAAAAAATCAGCAAAAAAGGTTTTGACTTAAAAATAGTGATCCAGATTATTTGTGACAAATATTTCTAGTAAATTCAATTTTATAGTATTCTATCTATATTAGATCTCAAAAAAATTTACCAAACCAAGTCAATTAATTGGTCATAATTAGTCTCTCCGGCAACGAGCAGCAAATTCAGCCCATTGAAATTTCACAATTTTTCAGAAAATCAATTTTCTCTTTGCACTAAAATGGCAGTTCGGCTCATTTCTGATTTTTCTATTTTAATTAAATAAAAGATATTTAAAATTTTTCTATTAAAATATTATAAATAATTTAATATTTCTTTACAAATAGATAGAATACTGTACTATAAAAAATCAAACCAATCAATCGACGGTAAATTGTTTTGTTTTTTATTTATGGTTTCTAAAAAAAATTCCTTCCAGTGCTGCTAGCTGTCCGCCGCCTCCGATCACACTCTCTCCTTTATCCGACTTTCTCCCCGCGCCGCCGCCTACCACCTCTCTTCGGAGTTCGCGGGAAGGTCTCAATTTCGCCGTCGTTGCCGGAGTTCGCCGGGAAGATCTCAACTTCGCCGTCGTTGCCGGAGTTCGCCGTGACTCCCCGCTCGGTGGATTTTAACGCGTGGTTTCAGGATGTGATCGCCAAAGCTGAACTAGCAGATGATGGCCCTGTCAAAGGCACTATGATTTATAGACCTTACGCATACAAAATTTGGGAAGCAATTCAGGTAGATAGCCTATCTAATTGAATAGAGTTCAATTTAATGGAGAAGAGATGATCTCTGATCAGAAGCAACAATATGCTGGTGTTAAAAATAATGAAGAAATTGAGGATTGATCTAAGTCATCCATCATTGATCGAGTGGCTTAGATTAAATCAAGCATAGCATAGGGTCTTTAGGGGTAGAACTAGGGTGCTCTTGAGTTCACCAAGCCCTTGGTGAACTCAAATCTAAAACCCATCGGATCGGCTTCAAATGGTGAATCCGAACTGTTGAAACCTGTCTACCTTACTAGTGATGCGTCTACATGCAAAAATTTAAAATTTTGAAATTAATTTTGCATAGAGTCAAGTGGTAAAAAATGTCAAAAAATGAATGCATTAAAATTAATTTATTAACCTTCTAATTTTCACCGCTTGACTTTATCCTAAATTAATTCGAAAGTATAAATTTTTTACATGTAGACGCATCACTCGTAAGATAGGCGGGTTTCAACGGTTCGGGTTCATCGTTTGAAGCCATCCGATGGATTTTAGACTTGAGTTCACCAAGGAGCTTGGTGAACTTAAGAACACCCTAGTTCTACCTGGGTCTTTAGTTTATTTGTGACAAAGCAACGGTAGATGCCAACTGTACAATAACTAGGCATAGTACCAACGGTACAAAAACTAGCCGTTAGACTTTGTAATATAAATAGGACTAAAAACTTGTAAAGAAATACACAATTAATACATCAATACAGAAATACATTTTTACCATAAACCATTCTCTTTGTCTTTTCTCTATTTTTCTCTAAAACTCAACAGCTGGAATTTTTTTTATCTTTGATGAATTCAAAGAAACCTAAAATTGTGCTCTCAATGGACGTTTTTTCTTTGGTTTCTAGAAATATTTGGATGTGAAATTCGAGAAGATTGGACACAGAAACTTGTATCTCCCTCAGGTGTGCAGTGTGCTTTATCTCCTCTCTTTTATGATCTTGAACCATTTCAACCTTCAACATGTCCATGTTTTATTGCTTTCTTATTCTGATTGGCTTGTACTCTATATCTATATTATAGCTCTTGAGCTTTTACTTCCATTAAGTGGTGATAAGTGTACCAAATGGATACCTTGGGTCTGGTTCAAATAGATAACTGAATGTGCTTATAAAATTAAGTGGTCAGACATCATTGCATAATAATCATATAACTTCAAATTTTATGATGCCTTTGTTTTCAGTTAATTCCAAACAAATTTATAGAGAAGGAAACCAGTCATATTGAGGGCTTCAGTCCCGAGCTTGCCATAGTTACTATAGGGGGAGGAAAAGAGCTTGAGGAAAAACTTGTGGTATGTCTCCTTATTCACCTTTTTTTTTTTTTAAAAACATTTTATAGATGAAGAGTTAAAAGATGTTGACAATTAAATTTTGAGGTTATTTCCCCACAATAGCAGTGACTGAACTTCAAATTTTCTACTTGTGTCTGATAGTTGAGGCCAACAAGTGAGACCATTGTAAATTACGCATTTGATCGATGGATACGCAGTTATCGTGACCTTCCTTGCATGATTAATCAGGTTATTCTTTCTCCTCTATTTTGTAAGGTTTCTATGTTTCTGCCTTCATTGTGCTCAAATTATATTCAAGTATATTGTTCCAGTGGGTTAATGTCACAAGGTGGGAGAAGAGAACCAAGCCGTTTTTGCGAACACTAGAATTTCTGTGGCAAGAGGGTCACACAGCCCATGCAACATTTGAGGAGGCCGAGAAGATGGTTTGATTTTCTTTTTATTTTATTTCTTGTATTCACTATCTTACTAATGAGTTGTGTTTTCATTATTTCAAGTAAGTTACTTCTTTAGTTTTTTCTTTTGTTTTCAATCTCACACAGGCGTTGCAGATGATTAATTTATATAAGGATTTTGCATATGAGCAAATCGCACTACCAGTTATTGCTGGTAGAAAATCAAAAGCAGAGACTTTTGCTGGTGCCACCTGTACATACACTATTGAGGCTATGATGGGTGACAAGAGAGCATTGCAGTCTGGCACAAGTCATAACCTTGGACAGAATTTCTCTCGTGCCTTCGAGACTCGGGTCATATTTTTTTGGCCTTTTTTATCATATGAAATTGTTTCATTTGTTTGATCACAATTAATTATATCTACCTCAGTGCCTACAAAAGAAAACTTCATGCCCCTGCAAAAGGAAATATAACATAATCCCCTGTAGAACATAAGTAGTATTATACACACTCAAACAAAACTTGAAAACAATATAATATAAACTACCCTCGTTATCTTTATTCTTTACTACTGTGGGAAGGAAGAATGTTTTCTTTAGCATTGTTGGTGAAACTGAGCTATCTGTTTTCTTTACTACTGGGGGTTTAGATGATATGTTGACGTTACATAGGAGCATAAAGAAACTAGTCTAATAAAAAAAAGGTACCTAAAGCTGGAAAGAGGAGGAGAGAAAGGAAACTTAGTCGTATGAGAAGCTCATTGTTTTTATTCATTTTTCAGTTCATGAAAGAAAATGGAGATATGCAACATGTTTGGCAGACTTCATCGGCAGTCAGCACTCGCCTTATTGGTGGCATTATCATGACACATGGAGATGATACCGGCCTCATGCTTCCTCCAAGAATTGCTCCTATACAAGTAATTTTAATCGGAATTTGTATTTCCCTTGCTGACAGTGAAGATGCTTTTTTTTTTTTGAAAAACTTGGCAGCGGCTGCCAAGGTTGGTATATTGATAGAAAGATAGTTACAACATAATCATACCCCTGTACCGGCGCACATCCGTACCAGTCAGGATAGGGCAGCTAAATAACAACAACACAGTTTAAAAGTAGAAAAAGGAGATAAACAACAGCAAAAACCAAAACCACCTATACATGGGTCTAAAAAACCATCAACAGTTTGTCTTCCATAGCTGCGCCTCATGCCATATAACATTTGTGGTGGTATCCTCTCATCTGAGAAAATACGCGCATTTCGTTGTTTCCAAAGTAGTCAGCAGGCACACAACAACAGAACCGGACCTTGCCTCTTCCAGGCTTCTCCTCTGCCTCTCAATTTTCGGTTTGAGAGTTGCCATGTGATTTGAATATCAGCCCCTCTCTGAATGATATTAAAACCGACCCTGTTGCTGATAATAAACCAAACATGCACCGCATACGGACATAGGAAGAAAATGTGTAATGCAGATTCAGCCGGGCAGTTCTGACATAGTACACAAAGTGTATCACAGTGCATGTTCCTTCGCAGCATGTTGTCATGCGTCAGCAGCCTGTTTTTGAGCAATAAGAAACCAAAAATTTTTACCGTCGGAGGCACTCGGAGACCCCAAATGTATGCATCTTTGTCTCGAATCATTCCAGCACCCATCATGGTGCTATACATCGATCTAGCACTGTATTCACCGGTTGAAGACCATCTCCAGACTAATGTATCCCTCTCCTCTGAAACCGTGATGTCTTCCACCCTTTGTGAGAATTGTGGAGCAAACAGGTGAACTATCGGGATCGCATCCCGAAGTGAGATATAGGGGTATTGCGGTCTTTCCTCCATTTGGTGTATTGGTGCCATTCCATCCCACGAATCGAACCAGAAAGCAATCTGCTGCCCACTGCCTATGTGCCACTGAGTGGACCAGTCAAACCACCATTTCAATTTTTGTAGCTGGTTCCAAAAAAAGGACCCTTTAGCTGTCCAGAAGTTCGGTCCCTCTATGTAATGGCCAGTCCGAAGCAATTTATTAACGGTGATTGTCCATAGCGCTTGGGGTTCCACATACGGCCTCCACCACCATCGCATTAACAAGGCAATGTTCTGATAGTGTAAGTTTATTACTTCCATACCGCCCCATTTTTTCGGTAGACTGACCTCTTCCCAATTGAGCAAGGAGATGCCCTTCTTTTGCTCGTCATTCTTCCCCCAAAGGAATTTGCGTCTAATCTTGTCCATCCTTGCAACCACCCACTTGGGAAGCAAAAAACAGCACATGAAGTATATGGGAATCGAAGAGAGTACCGATTTAACGAGCTGTAATCGACCTCTCCTTGAGATCAGTTTCCTTTTCCATCCTTCAAGATGCTTTTCCAACTTGTCAATGATCGGTACAAAAGTATCCCTGGTAGGTCTTTTTACCGATAGCGGCATCCCTAAGTAGGTGACCGGTAGTTCCGTTTGGGGGCACCCTAGCACAGCCCGCAGTCGTCACAAATTTTGCCGAGATTGATTGAAGGGAACAAAGCAGCTTTTTTCATAGTTTATGGCTAAACCCGAAATCTTGGAGAAAATTCTGAGCACTAGCTTCAAAACAATGACTGATTCCAGATCCTGAGATGCATTTGCAATTAATGCCGTGTCATCGGCATATTGCAAGGCTAAGACCGACTCCGGAATCCTTGCTGAGATGGACTTGCTAAGTCTCGTGTTGATCGCCTGAACCATTTTCTGTAACACATCAGCTGCAATGATAAAAAGCATAGGCGAGAGCGGATCTCCCTGACGGAGCCCTCTCCTATGCTCAAAAAAATCGGACATGTGACCATTCACCACTGCACGTGAAGTTGAAGTGAGTAAGATGGTGGAGATCCACTTTATCCAACGGTCCGGGAAGCCCCGTGCCCGCATTACTTTCATCAGGAAGGACCAGTGAATGGAATCAAAGGCCTTCGTGAAATCGAGTTTCATGAAAACCGCCTCCGCTTTGGAATTAGCAATTTCACATAGCATTTCTCTCGTGGAGATGAATGTCTCCGCGATGTGCCTGTTCTTGACGAACGCCGTTTGTTGAGGAGAGATTATGTTCTGCAATTTCGGTCTCAATCTGTTGGAAAGTACCTTGGAGAGAAGCTTTGGTATGATGTTAATTATACTGATCGGCCGGAAGTCTCCCACCTCCGTCGGGACCTTTTTTTTGGCACGAAAACAATGTTGGCTCTATTAATGCTCTTCATCTCCAACTGATGGTCAAAGAAACGATTGAAACTTTCCATGATCTCGGTCTTTAACGATGGCCAAAAGGTTTGGAGAAATTCACTTGGGAGATCATCAGGGCCAGAGGCCTTGTTCTTTGCTAGCTGCTGGATCGCGCAGTGAATTTCATGTTCAGAAAAGGGGGCTTGCAAATCCTGCAACTCTTCACTGTGGGGGTATAGCCGTGTCGGGTCAAAGTCCAGCACAGTGCCAGCAGAACCCAATATCTGACGCATGTGTGCAGCAAAAGCATCAGTAATCTCCTCCATCTTCTCCAGGGTGCGGCCCTCAAACTGGATGGACGCGACTGCATTTCTCCTCGCACGGGCAGAAGCATAGGCATGAAAATAGCGAGTGTTTTTGTCGCCATTTTTGAGCCATGTTATCCGTGACCTTTGCATCCATCGTATTTCCACAATTTGAGCCAATTCATATGCCCGAGCTCTGATTTTCAAACGAAAGTTGAACTCCCTTGTATCTAGAACTCTTTTTTCCTCTATAGCATCAAAGAAAATGATCGCTTTTCTACAGTGTTCCAACTGTTCCTCAACTTTAGAGAATCGGCACAGATGCCAGTTTCTCAAAGCTTTATGGACCGCCTCAATCTTCCTTGAAACCTGTTGTGAAATGTTATCGGATAGTAGCCCGGGTGAGTCCCATACGGATCGCACAAGTTGCTGTGCCTCCCCATATGCTAGCCAAAAAATTTCAATCCGAGGTGGTGGTTTTGTAGAGGCTTGCTGGCAGCAGTTGAGGAGTAGTGGCACATGATCCGAAACTATCATTGCCAAAGCTCTCATCCTAACGACTGGAAAAGTCAAGGCCCAGTGAGGGGATAGAAAAATTCTGTCTAACCTTGAGAAGGTTGGCACCGGTCGTTTACTACTCCACGTGTAACATCGATTTTGTAAGTCCACATCTGTCATATCAAGGTCGCGAATCAGATCATTAAAGGCACACATGAGGCTGTAATCCCTCAAATCAGCCGATCGATCAACATACCACCGCACGAGGTTGAAATCGCCCAGCAAGGCCCAAGGACTATTGACCAATGATTGAATGTTTCGGAGCTCTTGGATGAAATCTAGCTTCTTTGAATTGGAATTTTCTGACGGACCATAGACATTAGTCACTAGGAACTCCCATCCGGTTGACTCTTGAATAAGCAGCACAGAAACCGAATTTTTTGTTGCCCAACAGTTCTTGAGCTTGTAGTTTCTTTTCCATGCAGTTAGAAGACCACCTGAGGAGTTCACAGCCAGGAGGAGGGCACAATTCTGGTCATCATTTTTCATTTAGATATTAGATTCAATAAGCTCAATAGAAGTGTGTCTCCTAACCCATTAAAATGGTCATATATTTGTTTTACATGTATTACAAAAATACAAGTTTTCTCTTAGTATGATCCTGTTTGTTGTTACAAGTATATAACATAGATTTGATGGTCGATTGAGGTATTGATTCACTGTTTTTCTTTAATTTTTTAGTGATTTGGTAATTATTGTATATATTGTGACTTGATTTTAGTTTTGTCTGTGAAGCATGTAGGTGGTAATCGTCCCGATTTGGAATAAGAGTGATGAGGAAACATCAGTTTTAGAGGCAGCAACAACTGTTCACAATACTTTGACTGAAGCAGGTATTCGAGTCGAGTTAGATAAATCGAATCAGGAAACACCTGGTTGGAAATTCAACTTTTGGGAGATGAAAGTAAGCAATTTGTTATTTTTAATTTCCCCATTATATTTTAATTTGAACATTGTTAAGAGCTTTGTATTTGGCCGCACTTAAGATGTACTGTGCCATGCTTCTACATCCGAGCATGAATTTGTGGAAATTCAGTAACAAAATGAGTTTCAATAGTTACACACAAGTAATAAAATTCAATTAGAAATTAAACAAATGATACAACAACAAAAAAGAAAGAACAAAGGGATGGAGAAGGCAAAAAAGTTTGATATTTGTCAGTACTGCACCATTGTTGGCATATACAATTCTTTTGGTTACTGTTCTATATTTTGCAGGGAGTACCTTTAAGGCTTGAAATAGGACCACGTGATGTGACCAACAAGAGCGTGGTAGTTTCTAGAAGAACTGTACCAGGAAAAGCAGGTAAGGAATTTGGGGTGTCTATGGAGGCTTCTACTCTAGTGAATTATGTGAAGTCAAGATTAGAAGAAATTCAAGATGTGCTTTTGCAAAGGGCCATATCATTCCGAGATAGGTAATCACTGTAATTTTCACTTTTCTGGTTCTATGTGCTTTTTTTACACCTGACAATCGTTATATTTTACTCAGTATGTGCATACATTGTGCATGCTCTTAGCTGAAGGTGTCATTTCTTTCTTTTGCAGTAACATAGTAGATGTTAGCTCGTATGGAGAGCTGAAGGAGGCAATTGCAGAAGGAAAGTGGGCAAGAGGCCCTTGGTCAGCCAGGTATGAATTAGTTATAAGGCCATTTTTTTTTTAAGTGAGCACATATCTTTTGAACTAGGAATAGCTTTACAGGTTGCATGAATTTTTTTTGGTGTAAGCCGTTAGCAGCCTTATTCCATGTCCACACGGTTTGTTGAGTCTTTTCTTTTTTTGTTAAAGTGACAGATTGCATATTCAAAGTTCGGATGCAAAATTTTCTGATTAGAAACTAATTGTACATTTTTTTGCCTTTTGACCCATGATAACATGCTCTGGCACAATGCTAGGGATGATTTATTAACTTTTGATTTTTTCGCTCTCAAAAAATGCAATTATCTGTACAATATTAAATTTGTTTTCCAGTGCTGCTGAGGAGCTAAAGGTGAAAAAGGAGACCAGTGCGACACTACGATGCTTTCCTTTTGAGCAGCCTGAAGGCGACAAGATATGCTTTATGACAGGTAAACCTGCAGAGGAAGTTGCTATTTTTGCCAAGTCTTATTGATATTTTCCCATTTTATCTTCTTTTTCTGGTTGCAAGTTTCCCTATTTATGAGATTGTGTCTCCTTTCGTTGTTGTTTTATCCTATTTATATTAGTTCGGTTATAACAGCATAGATCAATTTGAGATTTAAGTTATTTCATGTAAACAACTCATAAAGCCCATGTTTGGTTGTGGGTTAAAATTATGATGAAATTAGTTGTTTATTTCAGGGTAAGATGATATAAATGTTTTTGTTTGGTTGTGTTTAAAGTTATGATGGAATTAGATGAATCTCTTAATTTTTCATATTTTGTCTTGTGCATTTGATAACAATTAGCAAGTTTTTTTTAATTATAGAATAATTTAAAATTAAAAAATTATAGATGTTAGTTTAATCTTACGCATTCTTAGGACTGGTTGGAAGTACAAGAACTAATTAAGTTCATTCTTACAGGGCAAAAATTTAAACGTAAGTGATATACTAATGTGTAAATATAAAAAATACGACTTATGGTTTTTAGAATTAAAAAATAACATTATATAATTTAGAACACAACATGCTAAACTGTTGTAATGGTTTTTAGAAGTAATTAAAAAAGTAACATTATTTAGAACACAACATACTAAAATACAAATGGAAAATGTAAATCAAGCGATAGTATATATCACATGATTTCCATATTAAAATGTGCTTGGAGATCCAATTTTATATTTTTGAATTTTTTTACTATTATTTTAGATAGGTACACAATCATTGTTTTGGATGGTCCAAAATCATTTGAAAACAATGATTTTGTACCTATCCTAAAAAAATAGTAATAATAATAATGAGTAAAACTAGCATGCGTTATGCTTACAAAGAAGTCTTGATGAGCATAATTCAAAAATCTATCGGATTAGCTTCAAACGACAAATTTAAACCGTTGAAACCAATCTGCTTCACGAGTGATTAGTGTAACAATGATTTTGATTAACGGAGTAGTTCTTAAACAAATTTAATTTAGCTACCTTATACCTGATTTCTTAAAACAAATAAAATTGATCTACTAAATGCACTTAATAAATTAATACTCACTTTGCTATCAATTATGATCATATGGTATTGACCATAGAAGGCAAAATCGGCCGTTCCGGAGCGGGATCGGACGGTGCCGATCCGATTCCAGGCCGATTTACGCAGGTAGTGCAGATTTCGGCCAATTTCGGCCGTTTCGGCCATATTTCGTCCCATTCCAGTCAAATTTCAGCCCGTTCCGGTCCGTTTCAGTCAAATTTCGGCTGAAACGCATATTAATAAAGAAACATAAATTTTTTTGGATCAAGTGGGATTCGATTCCGTGACTTTTAACTATGGGTCTTGGATAGTTACCACTACAACATTCAAATTTTATTGTTAAATATGACAACTAATTTATATATATTAATTCTAATTCACAAATTTGTAGCAAATTTGATTGAAAGAGTATATTTTTAGTTGTTAATGCTTGTATTAGTGGATTATTTGATTGTAATAATTTTTCTAAATTCTTTTTATCAATTTTTTCAATTTTTTTAGTATAAAACTAGCTTCTGGCAAAAAAGTCCGATTTTCTGATCCGATTCGGCCGATTCTGACCGATTTTTCCGATCCTGATCGGGATCGGACGGGGCCGATCCCGATTCCGATTCCGATTTTTCCTTCTATGGTATTGACACCTAATTAACTGAACAATAGTACAAGTATCATAACTAGAATAATTTAAAATTTAAGCTCCAACACTTCAAAATTTATATGCTGAACATCTCATTCATATACAAATAAAAATTTATATGCAGAATTACCTACCAACCGGGTTGGTCAAGGTCACATCATTTATTGAGCATAATAAACCAAGAACATCGGATGATTCAACTCCTTTGTCTGTTACTCTTACATTGAAGTATGCTGGCTGCTTGGGCTCCGGTAGAATTATACTTGCAGTGGTAAGAAACATGATCACATCAGACATGGTAGGTCGATCGGCTGGATTCTCTTGTACGCACAGTAATGCCACATGGATGCATCTCTCTATCTGTCTATGAGGAGCTTCAGTTAATACAGCAGAAATTAGCTCTGCAATTTTTGCTCCTTTCCATCTATCCCAAGCCTGAGAAAGAAAAGAAGAATATCAATACCGACTGCTATTTGGTACCATAGTACCAACATTAAATTGAGTTTAGAAACGGAAACATATGATTGTATAATTAAGAGTTTGTGCATATTTGTTTCATATTACATATCCAAGAAGGTTGAGAAAGTCCCCGTCTTGGTGAAAACCCGTATTCCTTTTGCTGCTTACGATCTCCAGAAGCAGCACACCGAAACTAAACACATCTGATTTGATTGAGAAAAGACCCTCGGATGCATACTCTGGAGCCATGTAACCACTGATAAAAATAGAAGAAAAAAGAACACAGTGTTATAGACCATGATTAATAAAATTTCTAATTCGAGTAGATTTGTTTTCTACTTGAACTATGCTCTTTGTTTACAATAAAAGAAAATTTATCAAATTTTTATTTTGCATATGGCTCTATACTCACTAAGTCCCAACTACCCTGTTGGTATTTGCTTGGAGCTCTTTTGTGCTAAAAATCCTAGCCAATCCGAAATCTGATATCTTCGGATTCATTTCAGAGTCCAAGAGAATGTTGCTTGCTTTCAGATCTCTGTGAACAATTCTTAGCCTCGAGTGTTTGTGGAGATACAAGATTCCTTGAGCAATGCCTTCAATTATCTCAAAACGCCTTTCCCAGTTTAGAAGTTCTCCTCTTGTTTTATCTGTGATACAACAAATATATAAATTAACAAAGGAATTGGATTAATCTTTGTCTTGAATTGTTAGTTTTTAATTAAAATTTTAAAATATAAGGAATACTCAAATATTGAACTGTTTACTTTTATAATAAAGCAACTATTGGGTGAATAGGTTCTTAGAATGGAAGAGAGAAATCTTGTGATCTGAGAGGCCTCCCAATTCAGATTACTACATGATTAAAAATTAGTTTGCTAACTAACAACTTACAGATGACTCAGCAAGTACTAAGAAAAAAAAAAACCAAAACTTTTCTAAAAAAAAATGTGTTTTGTAAAATGGAATTAGTACTGTAGTTTATGGAAACATATGGAAGAAATGGATAAATATTACAAAAATTCTTTCATAATAGGTTTCTAGAGACGTACCGAAAATGAAATAGTCTAAGCTCTTGTTGGGCATAAACTCATAAATCAATATTTTCTCCTCTCCTTGGATATGCACCACCCGACCAGCCGGACTAAGTTTCTGTGTTGCAACTTTGCGATAAGCTGGATTTCATTTTTGAATTCAACTAGACCTTGACCTGAATATGAAGAAAGCCTCTTGACAGCTATCTCAAGTCCATCTTGTAGCACCCCCTAGAAAAAGAACTTTGAATCACCATAAAACCTAATTCTTCTTCTTAATCTCATCATATAGTATTTTCATGCATTTTATATTTTGTTAGGTTCTTTTACTGTCCTCCTTTACTTAATGGCCACGTTATACTTATGGCTTTTCTTTCTCTTAAAGAAATATATAAGAAATAGCATACATAAGAAAGATAAAAAGGAAAGCAGTATGGAGATGGAAGGAAACAGGAAGCACCTTATAGACGGGTCCAAATCCACCTTCGCCGAGTATATTGTCTAATGAGAAGTTACCTGTCGCATTAGCTATTTGATTGAAATCAAAGAGTGGAAAATCTGAATTTGTTTCTCTGCTCCAGAGATCCAGTGTTTCATTGTTAGTTGTGAGCATTCTTTCTTCTTGAGAAATCTCGGTTTCTAAATCATTAAAGAAGATATAAAGTGTTTCGCTAAGTTTTCATGCAAATGAACATGTTGACAAGTACTGTTCAATTGTATAAAGAACAAAATTAACCTGCATATCTCATTTTTCTGATTAACAGAAAGACGATGAAGCAGCCAATTATAAGGTGCCTGCTCCTTCCTCCTGAAGAAATTTGTGAGATTGAAATAATCAACACATATCAATAGTTTAATTCTTGCAAGTTTGCATAGATGAGGACTGAAGAAAAAGATTCAACATTTGCAATGAACTGATGGATAAACACATCCAAAGAGTGGATATTAGGTAGCAAATGTTCATCAAGTTGGATTCAGGTTAGTTCACTTTCAAATTGCAAATCAGTTTTTATCTCTGGGCAATTTTCAGTTACAGCTCGGGTAGAGCTTGGATTATTCCATGAGTATAACGGGCCAGTCAGATTAAGGTGAACACATACCATAGACTGCTAAGACAACATTTTTGGTCAGGTGTTTATGTAATTTGGGGATTAGTTCTGCATTATGGTATCTCTTTTAAATTCTACTAAGTAGGTCAATTTTTTTTAAACAAGTTTTGCTCTTTGCTCTATAATATGATAAAATGATTTGATAAAGTACCACAACTGTAGATACTGGTAGTGTTGCAGAAAAGGAACATTTCAGGACCAGATCAGATAGGGTCAACTAAGTATTCTCTTTAGAAAAGGTCAATTCGGGTTTCTGGTCTTCAAATGCTGATCCTTTCAGGTTTAAGTTTGATCTAGTTAGCATGTTTGACTTTTCAAGATTTGTCAGGTGAGTTTGGATTCGGGAATTTTGATTGGATGGACATGTCATTTAATTAGGGTCAATCATGCATGGTGCTGATTATCTGAGCCAGTGATCCCAACTCAATGGCTGTAATTTTTCTGCTGCGAGACAGATAAACAGCAAAGATATGTAACATATCTTGTTACAATATGAGTTAGGGGTGTCAATGGATATGATACGGTTCAGGTGGAAGCAGAACATTCGAAAGAAAGGCAAAAATATGTATACCGAAACAATGTAAACAGAGCTTAGAGGTTAGTATAGTGCGTGTATTCTAATAACTACAAAGCACTTCTTGGTTAAACCTCAGGAGTTTCAATGTTTGTATCCATCCTAGACCTCACATTCTACTCCTGTAACAAACTAGTTTGATATATATTGATTCATGTAACAAGATAGTCTGACATGGAACCATGTACAAAAGTAGTTTGATATTGTAATTGTTTCAATTTTTAGGAATAATTACTGTTTGATGAACACACCCGCAGATAGAGAGACAGGATTTGTACCTGGTACAGTTACCGGGCCAGCATTTTCTGGGGCAGGACTTGTGCCAGAAGATACGCCTATGGGGACAGAAGAAGGTCCTTGAAAAATAATGCATATATTGTTATGAATAGTCTTATGATTTATGAATTAATAGAAATCTTGTAAACTAAATGGATCATAAATGAATTTTGTTTCTATTCATTCATTGAACTGTACATATAAATATTTTGGCTTAAATTTGCTGTTAGTTTCTCACGAACGAAATCCAATGGAGGCCCTCAAGTCAGTTCAATAATGTAAGATGTATTATCTGGGATGTTTTGAACATTTCACTGAGATATATATATATATACCTTCAGAAGTCTTCATGATAGGAAACATCTCGTAATCCACAAAGCAAGAAAACCCAAAGTACCGCAGACCTACAGTATATGAGAACAGAGGTGGCGATTGTAGGTCACTGATGAGTGAGCTCAAGCATTTGTAGCACTCCTGATGATTTAAATCCCTTGTACACTGCAACAGCCCATGCAATTGATCAAAATTCACACTTTCTTGCCCTGAGGCCACCATATTTGCTGATGCATTTGTTTTAGCAATTAGAGTGTTAAATAATGTGTTCCGCGCATTGCCGAAGAGTTCACGGTCTGTATAGTTCTCGGAAGAGTAAATATAGTACGAAGTAGTGTTTGCCACACCGAAAAAATTCTCATTCGAGTAGCGAATAAAGCATGGTCCTGATACCAGCCTGCATTTACAGTATACCAAAACTAATGTTATATGTGGTGACCCTTAATTAGCATGCATGTATACTAAAAATATATAATTAATTTTGCATCTTATGTTTAATTTTGTATTTTGTGTTTTGAAAAAAGGTACGGAGTCTTGTGTTATTTCAGTACAACCATTTAATCATCATCTTGTATTTATATATATTATGTATAATTAGAGAATTAAAAAACTCTTATAATATTGCGAATAATGATGTAAATACTCTTTTTAATTCTTTACTAATGGAAACGACAGTGTTTTACTGTCCTTCAAAAAAAAAATATTGTGCATAAATTAGCAGTGGTCTCTGCTGAATAAATGCTACTTCTTAATTATAGATTGGGATTGGAGAGCAACAAGACAATTAATTGACGATTTTCCTCAGTATACCTCCAATTTAGCCAACTTTTTCTCCCAATTTAGACCGATTCTTTGTATTTTAACCATTCATTTTTTATTGTAACTTTCTCCTTTGAAAGTCAAGGACACAGAGAGAGAGAGAAGAGCATCGTTTTCTTTCTTTCTTTTTTTTTTGGAGGAAAATCTCGTATGATAAATTTAATCTGGTCGAATGAAATAAACCGAAAAAAAATTATCTTCTATTTATTTAGCTCAGTTTACAAACCCAGTGTTCAAAAAATTGACGCTTCATTAGTTTTTGTCACGAAATCAACGAAGTATCAATGTTAAAAAGTAATTAAATAAGGGACGATGTTCTCGACACCGAGTTTGAACGTAAAGGCATGTTGATCAATTCACACAAGAATTGACTATTTTAAAAATTGGTATGAACATACTAGAAATTTTTCAGTATAAGTTTATGTTCAATACGTACGTATACAATTTCTATTATTTTGTTTTTTTGTGTAAGATCTTCGAAATTCAGTACCAGCTATAAGCATGTAACCAGTTCATGTTTGTGACCTTTTACTTAAAAGTCCGGAGCCCATTTATATAAATGTAAAAAAATTAACGGAGTAGTTTATTCATTACCAGGTACCGACGTCTTTGCTGTCAGGGCAATCGTTGGTGATATCAGAAGCAACAGTACTAAGGCGACTGTAGCATTTGGTGAGGTTGGCACCGGCATAGCACATGACGAGGCCATAGATTTGATCATTGCCAACTCCAATCGTGTCCTTGAAGTAGCCGCCATTTGATTGCGCACTGGTGGTTATGGACATGAGATTATTCTTAAAGGTAGTATCTGAGGTGTTAACAGAGCAGTAAGGACGTTGATTTTGAAGTAGAGCATGAGCGGTTCCGCTATAATCATAAAGAAGTAAGAGTAGTATGGATAGGAAGAATTTAAGGAGGTAGAGAGCCATTTTTCAGAATTTGGTTCGCCAAGTACCGAGCAGGAACAGAGAAGAGAGATTGTTATCAGAGTATAATAAAGGGAACATTCAATTGATTGACTTGACTGATGACGCTCCTCTCCTCCCGTAGATACAAAAGAGATCCAGATTTTTTTATTTATAAAAATGAATATAAATTAATATATAGTTTTAGAAAGAGAGGTGAGGAATTATGATCTAAAGACTTGATCGGGAAAAAATAATAGGCTTCAAAGTTTGAAGTCAAAATTAAAACTCGGCTCTGAAGTTAGCTATAGCAACATATATCATACTCATGTATCCTGGCTAGGGGTGCTCATCGGTTCGATTCGGTTGAAACTGAACAAAAATAGCTAAACCAAAGGTTTATTCGGTTTTCAAAATTAGAACCAAATCAACCGAATTAAATCAGTGAACCGAAAAAACCGAACCGAAATAAATTTCAGTTTATTCAGTTAAACCGAAATAACCAAAATTAGAGAGAAATAACCAAAGAGATAGAAGATCAATAGGGAGAAATAACCCAAATAACCAAGAGGGAAACAAAAAAAAGAGGAGAAATTAAAATGGGAGAACAAATCCAGTGGGTGATAGAGAAAAGAAAAATACAAAGAGAGAGTGAGT
The DNA here is from genome assembly GCA_025461045.1 of Carex parvula. Taxonomy (NCBI): domain Eukaryota; kingdom Viridiplantae; phylum Streptophyta; class Magnoliopsida; order Poales; family Cyperaceae; genus Carex; species Carex parvula. The sequence goes on along the minus strand of JAJGRW010003918.1, from coordinate 12,370 downwards.
GATCAATTTCAAAAAACGAAAAAGCAAGGAAGAAAGACACGAAGAAAGAAAAAAAAAAGTAGGAAAGAAAGAAAGAGACAGCGGCGTGAGAGATGGAGCAGGAAGTAGGGAAAGAGAAAAGAGGTAGTAGGGCTTTGGTGGGACCCAGCTGGAGAGTGAAAACTGAAAAGTAAAATTTAAAAAGGAAAAGAGAAAGAGGGAGAATCAAACTAAATTCGGAAGCGTGAAAATGAACCGAAGAGGAGCAATTATTCGCGACTTCATTCTAGATCCGGTCGGTTCGGTTCAGCCGGATTTAATGAAACTGAACCGATCCATTCAAACTGAAACCGAACCATTTAAATCAAATTTTCTCGGTTCGATTTAAAACCAAATAAACCGAACCATTTAAACACTGTACAAGAACTGAGTATTAAATTTGACAACAGAAACACTATGCCCGAAATTTTTATTAATAGAAATAATAATAAAGTAATGTCGATATAGAATAATGAATTCGTCTGAATTTTAAATCTAACAAAGACGTTAATTTTGGTAACGTCCAGGGGACGTTACCAACGACAACGGCCCGATTAACAAAATTACCGTCGATTAGCGCAGCTGCAGAATGTGGCCGTCGGCAAGGATAACGGCCTGCGAAAAAAATATAATAATTCGAGGCCGTTCTCAAAGATAACGGCCTGCGAAAAAAAACAAATACCTCGAGGCCGTTGTCAAAGATAACGTCCAGACTCTGGAAAAAAAAAAAAAAAAAATCATGGCCGTTGCCAAAGATGACGGACAAACATTTGTTTTGTATAAATTGACAATTGCTGCTAATTTATGGTCCAAAATCTTTAGATCAATGAATATTTTACTTATCCAAAAAATAATAAAATATTCTAAAAAATATATAAAATGTGATCTCCAAGGATACAAAGATCAAGTTAAGTGGTTTGGATCAGCCGTTTGAACTTTGAAAATGAAGATTTCGATTTAAAGCACAAGACGATCCTTAATTAATAATAATAATAATAATAATAATAATAATAATAATAATATAATAATAATATAATAAGAGTAAGGCTACGGTGCTTTGCAAAGTAAAACCCCCTCTTTACTTCAGGTTACTTTTTGCATTTTGAAAATCCAAACAACCGATCCGAACCGTTCAACATGTTCTAAATATTGAAATGTGCTTGGAGACCAAATTTTACATTTTTTGAAATTTTTTTACTATTTATTAAGCCACTTTGAAAATTACTGATCCAATGGTAAACAGTAAAAAACAATAAAATTTTCTGGACCACCGGATCAGCGATTGAAAAAGTGGCTTAATAAATAGTAAAAAAATTTCAAAAAATGTAAAATTTGGTCTCCAAGCACATTTCAATATTTAGAACATGTTGAACGATTCGGATCGGTTGTTTGGATTTTCAAAATGCAAAAAGTAGTCCGAAGTAAAAAGGGGGTTTTACTTTGCAAAGCACCGTAGCCTTACTCTTATTATATTATTATTATTCTTATATTATTATTATTATTATTATTATTATTATTAAGTAAGGATCGTCTTGTGCTTTAAATCGAAATCTTCATTTTCAAAGTTCAAACGGCCGATCCAAACCACTTAACTTGATCTTTGTATCCTTGGAGATCACATTTTATATATTTTTTAGAATATTTTATTATTTTTTGGATAATTAAAATATTCATTGATCTAAAGATTTTGGACCATAAATTAGCAGCAATTGTCAATTTATACAAAACAAATGTTTGTCCGTCATCTTTGGCAACGGCCACGATTTTTTTTTTTTTTTTTTTCCAGAGTGTGGACGTTATCTTTGACAACGGCCTCGGGGTATTTGTTTTTTTTTGCAGGCCGTTATCTTTGAGAACGGCCTCGAATTATTATATTTTTTTCGCAGGCCGTTATCCTTGCCGACGACCACATTCTGCAGCTGCGCTAATTGATGGTAATTTTGTTAATCGGGCCGTTATCGTTGGTAATGTCCCCTGGATGTTACCAAAATTAATGTCTTTGTTAGATTTAAAATTCGGACGAATTCATTATTCTATATCGACATTACTTTATTATTATTTCTATTAATAAATATTTCGGACACTATGCCACAAGTAAGATGCTGTTGGCATTTGTTGATAAAATTTGTAGCCCCATGGACTATCATTTCTTGACCTAAGCATCATTTATATTTTCCATGTGTGCAAGGGTCGTAAATTATTCGATTCATGTACACACACAAATGGAATAAGCTAACAGGGGTACGTGTTTATTGGATCTGATTTATTTTATATTTAACCGAATCAATAAGTTTTGGATTGCATTGTTGGGTTTGGTTGAATTTTTTTAATATTTTTTATTTTTTATATTTAGTTTGGTTTAACATAGACGGAGAAAGTACAATTAATTCTCCCCGCTATTGTAAGCGACCATGTTGCAGAATTTAAAAAAAAATTAAATAATAAATAATATAATCATTTAGGATGATGGAGTTTGGATTTTGAAAAATTGAACCAACTGTAAAAAAAATTATATTATTATTACTTAATTTATTGTGATTTTTTTGTTACTTTTCTTTTTCTACCCACCCATTATACATTTTAACTTTGTTAGGTTTTCTTCCTTTATTTTACTGAACTTTCATCTCCACCGAAAGCATTAAGCACCCCACAACTCTTTTATTAATTTTTTCTATATATTTTATTTCCTCACACCCCACACACACGGTTTTCAATTGAAAACCACTACAAGGTTAATATAAAATAAGGGCATGATCACTTTGAATGTCATATTAGCTTAATTTGTTAATTTTGTCGCTATAAACTTTTTACTGGGAGACTTTGAATGCCATATTAGCTGTAATCAACCTTTTTTTTGTACTATATTTTATTATTAACCTTGAGAATTAAACCACGTTGTGCTTGAAAGGTCACATTGACTCTTCTAAATAATTCCGTCAATAAAGACCCTGCTATTTGAGGAAGAATTTTTTAATAATTAGAAATTCAAAAATATGACACGGAACTAGAATGATTACTCAAAAATTTAGGTAGAAGGACCGGTATACCGATTCCGGTCCAAACTTTGGACCGAAACCCCCAAATATGGTCCAATGTATTTTTTTATGTGAACACTACAGCAAAATTTCCGGTCGCTGATAATAACTGCGCCGGTCGCTGATACTTATCAGCGACCGAATTTGGTCGCAGAAAGCATTGTCACTGATACTCACGTGATGGCGTCACTGGTCGCTGATTGACATCATTCCGGTCGCTAATACATTTTCAGCGACCGATTTTGTTGGTCGCTGATAGTGTTCGCTGACGTCATCTTAGAGGCTTTCAGCGTCGATTTTTGGTCGCTGATACCTTTTTTTAGCGACCAACTTTCAGTCGCTGATATTTAAAATCAGGTTGGTGATATCTTTTTTCAGCAACTACCTATTTAGTCACTAATGTTTAAAATACGGCCGTTGATACTTGTTTTCAGTGACCATCTATTAAACGCTGCTGATGGTTTTGTTTGTCATTTATTTTTCTAATAATTCCATCCAATATCTAATATCGTGCGCTTCGTTACCTTTAATATCAACATATTACAAGATATCAAATAACATCAAACATCTTTTAAACATAAAACATCAAACATCGCACAAAATAACATCTAAGCATCAAACAAGTGAACAACGTACCAAGTAACATCAAACATCTAAGCATCAAACATTGTACCAAATAATATCAAACACAACATCTAAGCATCAAACACAATATCTAAGCATCGAACATCGTACCAAATAACATCTAATACAAAACATCTAAGCATCACACATCCAACCAAATAACATCAAACATCGTCATCCGAGTCGTCACTATCGTCATCCTCTCCCTCATCCCCGACGTCATCCTCGATATTGGGCATCGATATATGTATGGTGCGAGCTCGAACTTCCCTGTAAATAATAGAAAAAATCTAATCAATTATGTACATTTTTTTGAAGGAATTAAGTCAAAATTCAGACTTAATTATGCTGCAACTGGTACTGTAACCTGCTCATAAAGAAATTATGCTTAAAGAGAATACTTGATCGAATAATGAATTGCCTTTTTCATGATTCAATATAATATACGTCACCATTATGCTTGTAACCTTCAAACTAAGTTTAGATGTTGTGAGGTAACATGCACTAATCTTAAAGAACTATCAGAACCCGAATTACCTCATAAACCAGTAAATATTCAAATAAATTACCTCATAAACTAGTAAATATTCAAATAAATTACCTCATAAACTACTAAACTGGTTGTTGGTTCGTGACCTAAACCACTATTTCCTTCCTAAATAATCCAGCTTTACTAATAGTTGATAAGTCAAAAGATGCCTTTAGCATGGGCTTTTGCTTCTTATTTTCCACAATTTAGGCTCTAACTCAACTTTCTAAAAAGATACAAGACAAAGCTTCATAATTACCAATTATAGGGTTAACAAATGCAATTAATTTGTTCTATGTGTATTTTTATTTATAGGGTTAACAAATGCAATTACCAATTTATAGGGTTAACAACCTGACAGGCCTGTTGCTGCTACAGCAATTGTCTCTTCCTCCCTCCCTCGCTGGTACTGGTACTGACTGCCGACAAAGAGGTAATTACACATTAACAGGGTGTTATTTATAAATTACGTGGAATTATTACACATCTATTCATCAACCACTGTTAACAATTAGATATTATTCAATAAAATTTTGCTGCAGGGGATTCAATTCAAATAATTGGGTGCACTGTAGTCCATTTTTTCTGCTAGGTTATTATGGACTAGGTCTGGTACCTTACTGGCCTATACCAGTAATATAAGGACCCAATTTTAGCTTTTAGTAAACCTTTTACCTACAATTGCAGTTGCTGAACTTTGTCAGAATTTATTCTGACAACTTTTTTCTTGTTGAAATATCTTTGATGAATTTAAGCATTTGCAGCATATGACCAATTGTATTAAAATAGATAATCTTTGGGCATAAAAAATGTGCAATTAAGACAAATTGCAACTTAATTCTGCATCATTAATTTATCTGATATCAGAAAAATTAAAAGGGGAAAGACATGATATCTAAGGTCAGTCGGTCATATGTAAGAAAAGTGATTGATTGAAGTTAGCAGCGTTGATTGATTAAATTTAAAGAAATTTCTAAGAAAAGTGAAAGCGACTAAGCTAGAGAAGTGAGGTGAGACCTGAGACCGACTGAGCTGAAGAGGTGGCGAGGGATTTCTCAGGGAGCTGGCGAGGAGACGAGAAGGCAAGGGATTTCTCAGGGCGGCTCGGCTCACATCTGGCGAGGAGAGGAGAGGGGTGGCGTGGAGCGGCGGAGCTCCTCGAGTTGGTTGAGCTGCGAGGCGAGGAGGTAGTGGCGGATCGGCGGAGCTCCTCGCGTTGGGTTGGGTCTAGGTCTAGGGTGCGCGAGGTGGAGAGCGACGGAGGTGGACCGGTGGATCGGCGGAGCTCTTTGCACGGAGGAGAGAAGAGTGGCGTGGAGGAATCACCAAAACCTTGGGTTTTTGGATCTGGCGGAATCGCGTGGAGAGAAAGGGGGTGGCGCGCGAAATCGGGTATTTTTTTTTTTGCCCAACACTTTCAGCCACCGGGAGAAAAGGGGTCGCTGATACGGTCGCTGAAAATATTGGTCGCCAAAACCATTTTTTTTTTTTTTTTTTGGATAAAAATTTTTTCTGCGATCGGCGACTGCACTGGTTGTTAATGCCGATCGCTGATACTCTATTTTGCTGTAATGGAAGGAGACTTGGAGTGCATCGGTTAACAAAAAAAAATACTTTGGACCGAAACCTTCAGATTCGGCCCAAAGTATATATTTTTTTGTGTGGAGGAGACTTGCAATATGCATCGGTTGACAAAAAAAAAAATACTTTGGATTGAAACCCTCGGATCTGGTCCAAAGTACTTTTTTCAGTGGAGGAGATTTGGAGTGTGTCGGTTAACAAAGAAAAAAGACAAATTGGGTCAGATCCGGGGATGGTTTTGGACCGAAACCTCCAAATCTAGCCCAAAGTATATATTTTTTTTTTCTGTGGAGGAGACTTCATCGGTTTACTGGTCCAAAGTACTTTTTTCAGTGGAGAAGACTTGAAGTGCATCGGTTAACAAAGAAAAAAGACAAATTGGGTCAGATCCGGAGGTGGTTTTGGACCATAACTGGTATACCGATCCTTCTACCTATCTAAATTTGACAATAATCATTCTAGTTCGGTATCTTATTTTTGAACAATTTCTAATTATAAAAAATTAGCTTTTGAACGCGGTCAAGAATCAAGCATAATCAGAGATTGTAAACCGTGTTACACTACTAGAATCTGAGTTATTTTTCATGGGTATTGGCTCACATTGTATGTGGTGGTGTTAAACACCGATGAAAATTCTTTTTGCCATGGATGTGGTCACTGAGACTGACAATGACATTGTTACTGTGATGTATTTGTTTATGCTCGCCAATTAGCCAAATGGCTGAAGTATACTATCTAATTGAGGCGACTTTTCTTCTCCGTGATAGGCCGACGAATATATATACCAGAATCAAATTGGTGGTTCTTACTTCTTACACCTTGTTTGGATGGTATACTTCTCCGTGATGGACCAATTTTTTTTTGAGAATTTTGAAGCCAATTTTTTTTTCCCGATCAAGTCTTTAGATCATAATTCCTCACATCTCTTTCTAAAACCATATATTAATTTATATTAATTTTAATAAATAAAAAAATCTGGATCTCGTTTGCATCTACGGTAGGAGAGGGTCCCAACTGGTAGGAGAGCGTCATCAGTCAAGTCAATAAATTCAAAGTCCCCTTTAATTATACTCTGATAACAATCTCTCTTCTCTGTTCCTGCTTGGCACTTGGGGAACCAAATTCTCAAAAAATGGCTCTCTACCTCCTTAAATTCTTCCTATCCATACTACTCTTACTTGTTTATAATTATAGCGGAACCGCTCATGCTCTACTTCAAAATCAACGTCCTTACTGCTCTGTTAACACCTCAGATACTACCTTTAAGAATAATCTCCACAGCCTTCTCATGTCCATAACCACCAGTGCCCAATCAAATGGCGGCTACTTCAACGACACGGTTGGGGTTGGCACAAGCGCTGATCAAATCTATGGCCTCGGTATGTGCTATGCCAGTGGCAACCTCACCGACTGCAACAGTTGCCTTAGTACTGTTGCTTCTGATATCACCAACGATTGCCCTGACAGCAAAGACGTCGGTACCTGGTAATGAATAAACTACTTTGTTAATTTTCTTACATTTATATAAATGGGCTCCGGGCTTTTAAGTAAAAGGTCACAAACATGAACTGGTTACATGCTTATAGCTGGTACTGAATTTCGAAAATCTTACACAAAAAAACAAAATAATAGAAATTGTATACATACGTTATGAACATAAACTTATAATGAAAAATTTCTAGTATGTTCATACAAATTTTTAAAATAGTCAATTCTCTTGTGAATTGATCAATATGCCTTCACTTTCAAACTCGGTGTCCAGAACATCGTCCCTAAATTAGTTACCTTTTAACATTGATACTTCGTTGATTTCGTGACCAAAACTAATGAAGCGTCAATGTTTTAAACACTGGGTTTGTAAACCGAGCTAAATAAATAGAAGATAATTTTTTTCGGTTATTTCATTCGACCAGATTAAATTTATCTATGAGATTTTCCTTCAAAAAAAAGGGAAAAAAAAAACGATGCTCTTCTCTCTCTCTCTCTCTCTCTCTCTCTGTCCCTGTCAAGCCATCAGCATCACATGAAGGAGAAAGTTACAATAAAAAATGAATGGTTAAAATACAAAGAATCAGTCTAAATTGGGAGAAAATGTTGGCTATATTGGAGGTATACTGAGAAAATTCGCCATTTAATTGTCTTGTTGCTCTCCAATCCCAATCTATGATTAAGAAGTAGCATTTAATCAGCAGAGACCACTGCTAATTTATGCACAATATTGTTTCTTTTTCAAGGACAGCAAAACGCTGTCGTTTTCATTAATAAAGAATTAAAAAGACTCGTATTTACTTCATTATGCGCAATATTTTTAGAGTTTTTTAATTCTCTTATTATACATAATTAATATATATAATTACAAGATGATGATTAAATGGTTGTACCGAAATAACACAAGACTCCGTACCTTTTTTATAACACAAAACACAAAATTAAACATAAGATGCAAAACTTCAAATATATATATATATATATATATTTAGTATACATGCTAATTAAGGGTCAGATAAGAGTCACCACATTAGTTTTGGTTTACCTTAATTAAATGCAGGCTGGAATCAGGACCATGTGTTATTCGCTACTCGAATGAGAATTTTTTCGGTGTGGCAAACACTACTTCGTACTATATTTACTCTTCCAAGAACTATACAGACCGTGAACTCTTTGGCAATGCGAGGAACGCATTATTTAACATTCTAATTGCTAAAACATGCATCAGCAAATATGGTGGCCTCAGGGCAAGAAAGTGTGAATGGAATTGATAAATTGTATGGACTGTTGCAGTGCACTAGGGATTTAAATCATCAGGAGTGCTACAAATGCTTGAGCTCACTCATCAGTGACCTACAACCGCCATCTCTGCTCGCATATACTGTCGGTCTGCGGTACTTTGGGTTTTCTTGCTTTGTGTATTACGAGATGTTTCCTATCATGAAGACTCGTGAAGGTATATATATATATATATATATATATATATATATATCTCAGTGAGGAACCAAAACTACATTGAAATGTTCAAAACATCCCAGATAATACATCTTACATTATTGAAGTTTGAACTGACTTGAGGGCCTATATTGGTTCGTGAGAAATTGACAGCAAATGTAAGCCAAAATATTTATATGTACAGTTCAATGAATGAATAGAAGCAAAATTCATTAATGATCCATTCAGTTCACAAGATTTCTATTAATTCATAAAACTATTCATAAAAATATATGTATTATTTTTCAATGACCTTTTTCTGTCCCCGTAGTTGTACCTTCTGGCACAAGTCCTGCCCCGGAAAATGCTGGCCCGGTAACTGAACCAGGTACAAATCCTGTCTCTCTATCTGCGGGTGTGTTCATCAAACAGTAATTATTTTTTTTCTTGGTTAAACCTCAGGAGTTTCAATGTTTGTATCCATCCTAGACCTCACATTCTACTACTGTAACAAAATAGTTTGATATATATTGATTCGTGTAACAAGATAGTCTGACATGGAACCATGTACAAAAGTAGCTTGATATTGAAATTGTTTCCATTTTTTAGGAATAATTACTGTTTGATGAACACACCCGCAGATAGAGAGACAGGATTTGTACCTGGTACAGTTACCGGGCCAGCATTTTCCGGGGCAGGACTTGTGCCAAAAGATACGCCTATGGGGACATAAGAAGGTCCTTGAAAAATAATGCATATATTGTTATGAATAGTCTTATGATTCATGAATTAATTGAAATCTTGTAAACTGAATGGATCATAAATGAATTTAGCTTCTATTCATTCATTGAACTGTACATATAAATATTTTGGCTTAAATTTGCTGTTAATTTCTCCGGAACGAAATCCAATGGAGGCCCTCAAGTCAGTTCAATAATGGAAGATGTATTATCTGGGATGTTTTGAACATTTCACTGAGATACATATATATACCTTCAGAAGTCTTCATGATAGGAAACATCTCGTAATGCACAAAGCAAGAAAACCCAAAGTACCGCAGACCTATAGTATATGAGAGCACAGATGGCGGTTGTAGGTCATTGATGAGTGAGCTCAAGCATTTGTAGCACTCCTGATGATTTAAATCCCTTGTACACTGCAACAGCCCATACAATTTATCAGTTCCATTCACACTTTCTTGCCCTAAGGCCACCATATTTGCTGATGCATTTATTTTAGCAATTAGACTGTCAAATAATGCATTCCGCGCATTGCCAAAGAGTTCACCGTCTGGATAGTAATCATTCGCGTAAATATAGTATGAATTAGTGTTTGCCACACCGAAAAAATTCTCATTCGAGTAGCGAATAAAACATGGTCCTGTTTCCAGCCTGCATTTACGGCAAACCAAAACTAATGTTATATGTAGTGACTCTTATCTGACCCTTAATTAGCATGTATAATAAAAATATATATTTAATTTTGTATTTTGTGTTTTGAAAAAAGGTATGGAGTCTTGTGTTATTTCAGTACAACCATTTAATCATCATCTTGTAATTATATATATTAATTATGTATAATTAGAGAATTAAAAAACTCTTATAATATTGAGCATAATGATGTAAATACGACTCTTTTTAATTATTTATTAATGGAAACGACAGCATTTTGCTGTCCTTGAAAAAGAAACAATATTGTGCATAAATTAGTAGTGGTCTCTGCTGAATAAATGCTACTTCTTAATTATAGATTGGGATTGGAGAGCAACAAGACAATTAAATGACGATTTTCCTCAGTATACCTCCAATTTAGCCAACTTTTTCTCCCAATTTAGACCGATTCTTTGTATTTTAACCATTCATTTTTTATTGTAACTTTCTCCTTCATGTGATGCTGATGGCTTGACAGGGAGAGAGAGAGAGAGAGAGAGAGAGAGAGAGAGAGAGAGAGAAGAGCATCGTTTTTTTTTCCCTTTTTTTTGAAGGAAAATCTCATAGGATAAATTTAATGTGGTCGAATGTAATAACCGAAAAAAATTATGGTTTATAATGTCCAGCTACAGTGTTTTTATTATGGTTTATAACCGAAAAATTTAATCTGGTAGCTAGACATTATGGTTTATAACGTCCAGCTATAGTGTTTTTTATTAATTAGAATTCGTTAGCGATCAGATTAACTGAACGTTATAATTTATAACGTCCAGCTACGGTGCCCTGGACGTTACAAACCATAATGTTTTTTTTATTTTTCAAAATCTAACAAAACTATTCCTAATTATTGTTTTTTTGTTTTTCCTATTAACAAAAAAACGATCATAATATATATACACACTCCTGTCTAATCGGAAATGAGAGAAGCGGCAAAATTAGGGGTGTCAATGGGTATGGTACGGGTCGGGTGGAGGCATTTTGATACCCATACCCATTAAAATTGACTTTACCCATACCCTACCCATACCCATTAAAAATTGACCTTACCTCACCCTACCCTTACCCATAATATTATCGGATAACGAAACAGTAGCGGATGAATAACGGATATTACTAATATAATAATTAGTTTATTATATTTTACAAATTAAATATAAAAAACTCATTTATTTCACACATATGTAATTACATTTCTAATAAAAAAAAAATGAATGTGCAATCAATTCCAACTAAATTGCTTTTTATAAAGGAAGAAATTCAAAAATACGAATACATATTTAGGTGGGTTGGAAATTGAATTGAACATATATTTAGATTTTATAATTGCTCTATAGGGTAACGGGTACGAAATAGTTATTACCCATATTCTTACCCATTTGGTTAATAATTTTTTTTTATCCATACCCATACCCAATAAGCTAACGAAAAAAAACCTTACCCATACCCGCCTTATCGAATACGACATGCGGGTAAACGGCTAAAAAGATACCATTGACACCCCTAGGCAAAATAAAAAGTCGATCTGCAACTAATAATTCCTTTCTTCTCATTGGCTCTCACCACCTCCCACGGATCGTCCCTCCGCGGAAGCATCCTATCCGTCTATCTAGAAGCGTATCTAACCGTAAAATCCACTACGCGCAGATCGTCTCTTTCATTCTCCCTCCCGCCTAATCCGAAATTTCAAATATCCTCTCTTTCTCTCTTGCTTCTTCCCTTTTCTCTTCCACTCTCCAACAATCTGATTCTGTCAAGCCGATCGATCGATGCTATGTGAGTTTTATGAATTTTCATATGTTTGATTTGTTTGGTTTCCTATGGATCTGAGATCGGATCTCTCTTTCTATCTTTGCTTTGCTTGGCTTTTTACTGCATCATTACTTATGTACACAATCTGTTCGATGAAATGTCTAAGAGAAACTTTCAGGTTACTTATCCCCAATTTCCTTACCTCAATTTTTCTGTGTTTGCATCATTTCTTACCAATTTTCTGATCTTGTTTTTGAAATGAAGGGAACACAGACAGGCTGAGAAGATAAGGGAAAAAAAGAAAGCTGATCTGATCTTCTTTTCTTACTAAGCTTGATTTGTTTCGTTTCATATGGATCTCAAGGGAATCAGATCTGATAGTGCATGTTTGAACTCATTTTCCAATTTATTTCTATCGTGAAGATTATCGATCTGTGAATAATATGCATGTTTCCAATTTATTTCTATCGTGAAGATAGTGC